>JAHKKF010532673.1:30988-73085 GCA_019740295.1 Labeo calbasu
AGTCAAAATTTTATTTTTTGGGTAAACTACCTCTTTAAGACTAAGCACTGAATTAGAGTTCCATGACATCACATAATTAATATGCATAAAGTTTTACAATTTGCATTTCAGATTGTTCGAATGCGTCTGGGTTTCCAGAAGATTCAAACTGAAATTTCTTTGCTTCTGCATCATAAGGCCCATTGTATTAATACAATTAATACAAATGTGTTTTATATTGCTTTACTTGAACACACTATACAGATAAAGCTGAATATAATACATACCCAACTTTATATAGCTGTGTGATAACACAGTTTACATTTTGCAACAATTAAATGTTTGTTGTAAACAAGCAACTGTTTACAGATAGTAACAATTTCAGTCAGTAAACTAAAATCAAACACAAAATAAATCAAATTTGTGCCTAATTTTTATGACATTTATTGAAGAAAATCTTATTTAATGAAGAGTATATTTGAAAGAGCCGAGAACACTATGAAAACAAATAATTATAGGATCATCTTCATGGTGCAGTTAATGACTCAGTTATAATCCCACTCCTCGTTAACTAGCTCTGGCTATCAGTAAACAACATGAAGGTAGGGCACCACTTATGAACAAGAGAACTGCTGAGATGCCTCATCATGGTCCCTTGAGCACAACACTTAACTACATCGGACCAAATAACATGCCTAATTTAAATTAATGCTTTGAATTACACAAACACTGCAGTTTGACACCATATTTACACTCTCCTGGGTTGCCAAATTCATGAAATGATAATGCAGACCACAGTTTTATACTGCCAGAAGATAATCACAATGTTAGGGTGATGCTAATGATTTTCATTGCACTGCTACGTGGCTGCTAAAATGTTTTTTTTTTTGTTTTGTTTTTCCCGTTGTATTCCTGTAGTTGTGCATGGTTCGTTGTGTGCTATGTGGTCACTCAGAATTCAATTTATGTACTCATACTTAAATTTGCATGGACAGTAAGTAAGTAGCTGTACTGGATTGTTGCTATATTGGTTCTTACCTACTTCAAAAAAATAATAGATTATTTAATGTCTTACCCATGACTTACCCATGTGCAAAGCAAGTTACAGATACTAGCAATCCACACTAAACTGAATTTCGAAATGGGTCGAAAAAATTTAAAACTGAATATCTTCTCAGGAACTCTAATGAACAGCACATAGAAAATATGATTTAAGATGCACTGATGCATTCGGTTCGGATGTACACTACCATTCAAAAGTATGGGGTCAGTAAGTTTTTTTGGTAACATGTTACAATAAGGTTTATTAGTTAACATTAGTTAACTACATTAGTAAACATTAACTAAGAATGAACAATACTTGTACATCATTCATTGATATTAGTTAATGTTAATTTCAGCATTTACTAATGCATTATTAAAATCACAAGTTGTGTTTGTTAATGCACTGTGAACTAAAATGAACAAACAATGAACTGTATTTTTATTAACTAACATTAACAAAGATGAATAAATGCTGTAATAAATGTATTGTTCATTGTTCATTCGTGTTAGTTAATACATTAACTAATCTTAACAAATGACGCCTTATTTTAAAGTGTTAGCATTTTTTTTTACTGAAAAACTTCTGAAAAAAGGCGAAGTTTACTAAAAAAAAAAAAAGTCTTACTGAAATCAAAAATCATCAAAAATAATCAAAAATCCTAAAAAGGTAATCATTGTTTCCACAAAAATATTAAGCAGCACACCTGTTTTCAACACTGATTATAATAAGAAATGTTTCTTGAGTAGCAAATCAGCATTTATAATTATTTCTAAAGGATTGTGTGACATTCAGCTCTACCAACACAAGAATAAATTACATCTTAAAATATTAAAATATAAAACAATTATTTTAAATTGCAATAATATTTCACAGTATTACTGTTTTACCACAAGTAAATGCAGCCTTGGTGAGCATAAGAGATGTCTTTTAACATTTTGAAATTTCCCCAAACTTTTGAACAGTAGTGTAGCTTAGCTGCAAGAGTATGTTAGTGCAGGAGTTAAGGTTAGAAAAATAATTTATTCTATTACATACATCCTCAAGATCCTCTTCCGGGGTGGCAGGGGTGTGATCTGTGCGGTCGGTGTTATATGATGTCAGAGATGACGTTTCAGAATCTACAGATTCTTCATCAAATCCAAAATATGTCTCCACAACATGCCTCTGAAAGAGAAAGAAATCAGTACTTAAACATTATACATGTGTTCACATGAAACAAGTATAATAAAATCACTAACCAATTATATTCAATTTAACTATCAGACAATATCCACAAGTGTACCAAAAATGTACATGTTATAACTATCTGCACAGTACGGTTTGCCTCTCCTCACTTTTGTTTACATAGAGAAGAATCCACAGGAATTATGCTGGTAACGCATGACCAGATGTTTACCAGGCCAGGAACAGCAGTGCCATGGAAATATAAAAAATTAAATAGTGATTTAACAAAACTATGACCCTTGCTGTTTCTGCTTTTAAACTTTTTTTAAGTCTTACATTAAGTGCATTACTGTAAATGATTAGTTTTACAAAATGAAGGAGTCAAAATTATTGTTCGTACTACCCGCATATGTTGTGAACACAGTGTGACTTTTTTTCTAAATCCAGCATAATCTTCAAAAAAAAGCTAATTTTCACAGACCATACTGTATGTGAATGACAAACATAAGTCCTTTGAATACATTATGCATTATGCATATCATTCTTACCATCGTGTTTGTAGGTCATTTCCTGACAGCCAGAGAAATACAGACACACCAGAGCACACAGACACAGGAACAAAGAGAGGTACAGCACCAGCAGAAAGTATTCTGGCATACTTGATGTGTATATATACTCCTCAGTCCAGTGTCATGGTAAGCGGTATATCCTTTTAACCTTTCTAACAAGCATCATCTTCCTCAGTGTTCACAGGAGAGTTACAAATGTGTTAAAGCCTGCGTTACTGTAATGTCTTTTGATGTTTCTCTCTTGCGTGAATTTATAGTCAAGTCCACTGACTCCACCTCCATAGCAACGGTTCTTGAGAACGAACAACTAAATCCCACCCCACAGTGCCACAAACACCCCCCCGCATACACACTCAGGTTTACTTTTTAAAAATGAGAACATGCAGTACCATAGACAGTATAAAGCTAATCATAAGCTTTATATATTTAATACTTCATATATTAGTTACCCAAACTCAAACATTTAGAATAAAAAAAATAATAATTTACTTAGTAACTTAATTATTTTTTTTTAATTCAGGACATCCTCAAATGTTCCCAGATGACATTTTGTCAGAAAGAAAACCAACCCAAACAAAATCTGTGGAATAGCGACACTCTAACGGCACTACTTTTGTGTTGTAAAAATAGGGTTTGTAATTGTTTACTAGCATAACCTTTTGGGTAAAAAAAGAAATCAGAGAGTGTTTAAGTGATGTTAAGATGGTGAAAGCATGAGAAAGAAAAAAGAACTTGGCTTGACTCAGGGGTCTCGAGAGGCCAATTAATGTGCCAATGTAACCAGCACACACATGAAGAAACACACATGTACACACACTCCTCAGAGGAGACAGTTGCTTAGTGACAGTGTCCATATGCCATAAAAAAAACAAATTAACCACAGCAAAACTTCCATCAAAGAGACTCCAAATATGGTTCAAGATGATTCTATGAATGAGAGGATCAGCTCACCTTGGGCAGCTTGATGTTTTTCCGCCTGTTCTTTTTGTTGATTATAAGCCTGTCCCGTTCCTGAAAGCAAATCCAGTGAGTTTCTTTTTACATTGAATCAAGTATGAGTGTTACAGTGCAACAAGTTTACGCTACCGTTCAAAAGTTGTTTTTGTGTTTTAAATCTCTTTTCAACTTTTTCTGAAAGTCTCTTATTTATTTCTTCTTTATCATTTACTTGATTAAAAATACAGTAAAAACAGTAATACTGAGAAATATTATTACAATATAAAATAGCTGTTTTAATATATTTTAAAAGGTCACTTATTTCTGTGAAGACAAAGCTGAATTTTTAGTATCATTTCTCCAGTCTTCAATGTCACATGATACTTTAGAACTCATTGTAATATTCTGATTTTGTACTCAAAAACATTTATTATTATTCTCAATAATGACACTGTTGTGCTGCTTCATTTTTTTTGTTTGTTTGTTTGTTTGTTTTTTGTGGAAAACATGATACTTTTATTTATTTATTCATTTTACATTTATTTAATGCACCCTTTCTGAATAACGATATTTACAAAAGAAGAAGAAGAAGAAGAAATAAATACAACTTTTGGACGATAGTGTTTGTAAACAGTTAACAGGAGGGGAAGAGAAAATGAGAGTGACGCTGTAATTCATTTCTAATTAGGCTTTGCCTTAATGAAGTAAACAAACTAATTAACAGACACAGCACTGATTACTGAACACAAATAATTACAGGGTGAGACCAATTAGAGAATAAGCACTCACAGTACACACATACACACACAGACACAAACACAGATACACACATACAGTACACAGATTATAAAGCTAAAAGCCAGGCAAGGACAAAGAATATGAATCTGGAAATATATTCAAAGATTGAAATCAAAACAGACAATCTTTGCTTTTCAAAATATATTTCCTCGTTTTATTTTGTGCTTATCATTAAAATGTTCAATTTGCATAACCTGTAGTAAAAATGTAACATTCTTCTGAAAATGTGCTGATGTCACCAGAGCTGTGTGGGTGGGGGAAAATAATAAAAAAAGTACACCTAATATGTTTTTTTAAGTTTGTCTTTAATGTAATGTATAATGTAGCTTAATGTATAAAGTAATGTGTAATGTAGCTTTTTTCAAGCAGATTGTGAACTGCCTGAAACAAGTCCTCAGTAATTTCAGTCTGACTTGTTGCACAAACCTACGTAGGCTTGTAACATATTTGCTTAATGGTCTTTATTGGTTGCCATGTGTAGAAGACATTACTTTCTGTGCTTCGAAAGTGAAACCACTTTACATGTAATCCCAAAAGATAAGGACTGAAGAGTCAGTAAAAATTCATTATACAGTGACACAGCAGTATAATTCCCACCTGTCCAACCTGTGTTCCTGTCAAGTGCAATGCTGTAGCCCTCTGCTAAATGGCTACCTCGCGTTTTTGTCTTGAAATCCTTCTGCTAATTTGTGGGTCCACTATTACCCTTCATTGCAAAAATCACAAAAACAAACCTGTGTGAGCTCATCAATAACGCCACGCTGTTCGCTGATTTGCAACTGCAGATACTCGACTTCCTGTTGCTCGTGAGCGTGACTCAGGTCTGTTAGAGAGGTGTGTCTCTTCAGCCCACCTGGCTGCAAGTTCTGCTGGGATTTCTCCTTCTGAGAAAACACAGCGACAGAGACTTACTCTATAAACATTGTGTTTATGTCCAAATGTAGCATATGTTAAATATTTATTAAATGAATTCTACATAAAAATACTTATCAAAAAAAATGTAATAACATTCTTCGCATGCAAAACTAATGTTCTTTTCTGATGATGTAACAATGGCTGAGACAATCAGATCCTTTTTATTAAAATAAAGTCCTGTTCTACATAATTTCCCATAATTTTTAGTTTTCCTTTTAACAACACACCTGTTCTGCGCTCTCTCTGCTGAGTGTCTTCAGTTTGTCTTCCATGCGCTGTAGAGTCTGCTGCAGCTCCTCATTCTTTTTATTCAGCCGTTTATTCTTCTCCATGAGAGGCTTTATCTCTGCATCTGTTTCTCGCACTCGTTTCAGCTGTATGATAGAGAGAGACTGATCTACATATAATGCAAGACATTTGTACGAAACTCCAATTGGGACTTTCATCAGGGTCCTATGAAAATGATCCTACAGATTTTTACAACACAGAAAATGCAGGTTAGATAAAAAATATATAATAAATTAAACACAGGTTTGGTACTTGATATGAAGTCTGGGCCCTGAAGCAAAACCAGTTGAAACTTACAGATTTAAAAAAACTGGTCCCAATAATCTTTTACTACTGCCGTTAAAAAACTGTTGAAAAACTGTAAATGGTTTAACATCACATGCAATTTTACTGCAAAATATTGCCAAATGTATGTTTTTAGAAGGAAAAAAAAAACTATTAATTACCTTATAATTTACTGTGGAAAAAAGGACATTTCCTGTGTGACACACCACATATGATTATATTTTGTTTTGTTTCTTCATCTTTATGGGTGAAAAAAGGGTGTTTTGTGTGTTTTAGTCAATTATTATTGCATTTTTAGCACCTATTTCCAATTTACTTTTTCCTTCTAAATTATTGGAAAAAGTAGTTGCTCAACAGGTACATGCTCATCTAATAGAGAATAACTTTTTTGAGCAATTTCGATCTGCCTATTGCCTATCCCTACAGTACAGAGACTGTACTTCTTAAAGCCACAAATCATTATTAGTTAATGGCTGCGGATTTTGGACTTCTACCTGTTCTTCTCAATCTAAGTGCAGCTTTTGGCTTCCAGTTAAATATCAGATTTAATTTAAGATTTTACTTTTCACTTAAAGTGCTCTTCATAATCTGGCACCTTCATGTTTTGTGTGAACTTCTACCCGATCTCTCAGGTCTTCTGCTTCTGTGACTTTCATTGTACCATCTGTACGTTTGACTACCATGGGATGTAGAGCTTTTAGTTTTACGGCTCTGAGTCTTTGGAATACCTTACCTCTTGAATAGTTCTAGTCTTTCAATTTTTTTTTTTATATTTTTTTTTTAGATTAACTTATTGTAATTAATATAGTATCGTTCATTGTACATTACTGATGTATTGTTTATGTATTTTTTTTGTAAGGTGTCCTTGTCTTGAAAGGAGTCTTGAATTATTATTATTATTATTATTATTATTATTATTATTATTATTATTATTATTATTATGTGTTACCCCGATTATGTTTTGTCTGTATCATCCTGTGCATCGGCTGTATGTATATGTTTATGATGGGGGCATTTGCAATGGATTCATATGTATGTCTTTCTATTGTACCACTATCATTACATTTTAAAGTACAAAGCATTTTGGTAGTTCAAGTAGTTTGGTATATTAACATTATATCTCTTAATGAAATATTCAATTATAAATTGCAAAATATAAAAGCACCAATACTTCATTCTATAATAAATCAAACTCATCCTAAAATAACTTTCTTTTACACTGGAGTTTTGGCAACCACAGCTTTTTTACTGTAAATATAATAGGATATTTTACTCAGATAAGATCCTATTAGATAAATTCATATACAATTTTTGTTTGATGGTTTATTGAGGGTGTGTGCATGTATATGTACCAGTTCGTTTCTCTCATCTGAGAGCAGAGTGTTTCTGTCCTCTAGTTTCCTGATGACTGCCTGCAGCTCAGCAATCTTCAGCTGAAATCTGCGTACATCCTTTTCATCCACATCCTATGAATGGATAAACATACTTTATTGTGCGATGGTAAAATCCAGTGTGCAGGAGAAAGTTCTCTGAAAAGTTAGTTCAGCTCTAATGAATGTTAATGTTCCTGATGATATAAAAACTTTTTGTCAGCCATTTCTGATCACAAAACAGAACAAACCTGGTTATTGACAGAGTCTGAGTTTTCCCCGAGAGACGGCGCCAACTCTCTCTTCGGACTCCCATAATGCCGCTCTGATTCCTCTTTCTGCAGCAGTAAACGCTGTGTCTGTCCCGCCTGTACACCCAGCTCTTTTTCCAGTGACTGTACAACACGATCTCTGCTCTTCAACTCGTCCATCTGACACAAACATGACACAAACATTTGAGTACATGCTTTTAGTCGTCAACTTCACAGAATTTCCTCCCTCCAGGTCTAGCTGCTGTACTAATAGAAAATTAGCATTGAGGTAACTCCTGCACTGATATAGAAGCTTCAGAAGTTTTGGGTCAGTAAGATTTTTGTTTTTAGATTAAGATTTTTGACAGTAAAGACATTTATAGTGTTACAAAAGATTTCTATTTCAAATAAATGCTGTTAATTTGAACTTTCTATTCACCAAAGAATCCTAAAAAAAATGCACCACATTTTCCATTCAAATATGAAGCACAACTGTTTTTAACATCAAAATCATAAGAAGTGTTTCCTGAGTACCAAATCAACATATTAGAATGGTTTCTGATGGATCATGTGGCACTGAAGACTGAAGCAATGAAGGAGAAAGCTGCAAATTCAGCTTTGCTATGACATGAATACATTTTATAACAAATGTTAAAATATACTCAAATAAATAAACTGATATTTTAAATTATAATAATATTTACCAATATAACTTGTAAAAATAAGAGACCTCTTTTAAAAACATCTAAAAAAACCTACTAACCCCAAACCTTTGAATGGGAGTGTACATAAACTGTGTTTAAAAAATTGTGTTTATTAAAAAAATAAGCTTTTGGTTTGGCCAATGTATTGGGCACACCAACTACACATTTTTTTCTAAAATTGTATACAAATGTAAATATATAAATGTATAGCACCTGGACCTCTATTTTTTTACTCATCCTTGATGATGTATTGAACACATCCAGTATCTGTCATCATACTGGTCATCAAAAAAAAAAAAAAAAAACTTTCCCATGAGAAACACACTGTTTGTGACTGACTGATATAAGGACATTTAAGGCCTTTATACATTAATATCAACTTAGCTTATATTTGTAGATGCATGTCAATATTTTCTTTTATTCAAGCTTAATACACAAAGACAACTATATATGTATGTAAGTAAAATATTTGTAGGTTGGTTCCCCCAAAAGGTGTGTGTTGTTGTTGTCTCTGTGTACTTGTGACACTAAAACAAATTCCTAGTTATGCGCAAGCATACTTGGCAATAAAGCCCTTTCTGATTCTGATTCTGTCTGGAGCAGCCACACTGATTCAACCAATGGCTTGAGATTGGAGCGGGACTATCAGCCATTATTTTTCACTATTTCTATGTGGTGATGTTCAACTTTTTTTAAATTCCTCCATCCATCCTTCTTACCAGTCTCCGGATTTCTCTCTCACTCTCGCGTTTGATTCTCTGGATCTCATCCTGATGAGCTTGATGGGCCACCCTGAGATCAGCAGCTTTGGCTCTGTCCGCCTGCACAGCATTGGACAGCGCCTCCTCTGCTTGCCGCCGTGACGTCTTTGCCTCCTGCAGCTCCTGCGTAAGCCTGAGTTTCTCTGCCTCATAGCTCCTGCGGGCCTCCTCTCGTGCCTCCTCCTTCAGGGCATTACGTAGCTCGCTGCTGGCTCCGTCCCGTAAAATACACACTAGCGCCTGAAGACGGGCCAGTTCTGTCTCGCGGAGACGTGCTGCCCGGGCCAACTCGGTCTCGTGTTGCCGGGATAGGCTCTCTCGTGTGGCTGCCACCTCTCGCTGCTTCTCCTCATGGAGCTTGACGCGGAGCTCAGTGAGAGCAACCGAGTGCTTGTGCTGCTCAGTCTCTCGTTGGGCCCGTAACTCTTGCAAACGTTCCCGTAATTTACCCATCTACAAGTTGAGAGACAAGGTGTGTACATTGAATTGGCTTCACATTAGCGTTCACATAAAGGTTCTCATAAAAGTTTACCAATGAATTTCCATTACGTCTTCAAGCCTGTGACTACCAAATAAGATATTATTAAAATAAGGTATTATTTAAAAAAACATTTAAGTGTGATTCATGGGGTGGATTTCCAACTGTATGTCAAATACTAATCCTTGGCATTAATGGATTTAAACAATTATAGTTTTTAAAATTGAAATGTTCTTAATATCCCAAAGTACTTAATATCCCAAAGAAGCTTAATATCCCAAAGTGCAGCACTTTACCATTTGTGTGTGAAATGTGTTGTAAAATTAACTTGCCTTGTATAGAGTAGGGCATAATTAGAAAACATATATTGACTATAAAAATGTCCATTACTCTTCCCAGATCTCCATCTTGTTCTAAATTTACTGACTGGATTTGTGCCTAGCTCTTTGGTACTTGGCATATATTCTCCGGACTTTGTTCCACCATTAGCAAATGTATTCATATTCCGTCAATATTTTATAACCTCCAGGGTTTTATAATGGTTTAGAAAGAGGGACAAAATGTAGTGTGTAAGCAATGAGCTTGAAGGAATGAAATGTACCAAACTGGTTTTGTATTACAATAAGCCCTGTGTAAAAAAAAACATTGTTTGATTTGTTTTGCCAGATCTAAAACCAAGTTAGCATCATTTGATTATGTGAAAAAATTTCCTGTAACTCCATAAACTGCCACATTTGTCCTGGCTTCCAGCAATGCTAAGCTGTCCCATTTTTTAACGCTTCCAGAGGGTGTGGCATGTTTTCTCTTCTACTCATTATGCCTATGAAGCAATCACTGGCACAAATTACTGCTCAGACTGCTGATGGATTTTGGGATATATGATTCATGAGAGGATAAATCTTCTGAATCAGTTCAGATGGTTGTAGCCTGAACAGTAAGAAGAATGCACACAAATCTTATTTAAACCACATTCATGTATGATTTGCAATCTGATTCCAATTTTACAACATGGATTTAAGGAATTGTGAATTAGTCTGATTACATGTCTGAAAACATGTTTTCTGGTTCACAGTGAAATGTTATAAACAAACATGAGCAGCTCGCAAATTTCCAGTTTTACAGTCCTCTCTGTTCACAAATCATGACTTGTGTCTCCTGGCACTGTGCTGATACTTAAGTCATTACTATGGCAACTGATGGAAAAAAAAGGGAAAGATTTTATCAACTGCAGCATAATAATGCAGACAGTTCCTCATGAAAATGAAGTATACTTTAACATACTTTTTTTTTTTTTTTAAGTATTGATTAAAGAAATAATTTACTTTACATTTAGTTTGCAGTTGCACTTATTCTTTTAATGCTCTAACAAATTTTGTTATTACTTCAATCGTCTTTAAAATATCGTTAAAGTGTTCTGCTAAATGTACTAACAAGCACTTATAGTAAACTATAATATACTTTAATGCTATTTCTATTGATATGTGCATGTCACGTATTTAAATATATTTGTAATTACATATTTGTAATGACGAAGTTGCAATTTAGTACATTTATGTTAACTTGAAATGTATTACTGAGTAGCATTACAATAAAATTATAATCAAATACTTTACTAAGGCAATATGTTATACATAAAACTATATGCATTTCTTTAACGCAAGACAAAAGATTATTAAAACACAATGATTTAAATCAGGGCAGGGGAACCTTGATCCCAGAGGGCTGGTGTCCCTGCAGAGTTTAGCTCCAACCCTGAAAAAAGTACCAACCTGTATCTTGAAGACCTTGATTAGCTTGTTCAGGTGTGTTTGATTAGTTTTGGAGCTAAACTCTGCGGGGACACCAGCCTCCGAGGATCAACGTTCCCCACCCCTGATTTTAATTATTTAAAGTGTACTTAAATGTCATGACAGTGTATCTTTAAGTACACTTAAATGGCCTTTTATGTTATTAATATTTATATTATCTCCAAATGCAATTTTTAAAAATATACTTTTAGGAATTGAAATACTACTAGACTAGTATACATAATCAGATTGGGTGTGTACAAAGGCATAATGTAGATGGGCATACCTTGCCTCTTTCCTGTTGCAGTTCATTTTGCAAGTCGCTTAATCGGCTTCTCAGCTCTTCATTGGCTGCCTGTAGAGTTTCTACTTCCTGTTTTCCTCTGCTCTTTTTGGGAGGTGGGGCCGAGGTGGGCGTAGTTGCAGCCATCCTTCACAAATGATGATTTACCAGTCAAATCCACACTTCCACAGTCAAATCTCACTCTAAACCTTTAGTAACACTGAAAATCATCCACACCGCCATCGGCATCTTCCTCTTTTCCTGCTGGAAACAGAAAGGGTCAGTCTGTGAGTTACTGCACACACAGTTGTTCCACTCAGTAAGAGTGAGGGTGTTGCCCTTACACATGCTCACAGACTACAGTTAATACAAACAATCTTACACACACTGATCTGAACACTCACTTGTGCCATTTGTTCATTGGAATTTGGTTCCAATGTATTTAGCATGTCTGTGCCTCCATCTAGTGGTGTCTCAAGGTACTACGTGAAGATAAATGCAATAATCACTATGTACAGTCAGGTCCATATATATTTGGACACAATTTTTATAATTTAGGCTCTGTATGCCACTAGAATAGATTTAAAATGAAATAATTAAGACGAAATTGAAGTGCAGACGTTAAGCTTTAATTCCAGGGGTTGAACAAAAATATAACATAAAATGCTAAAGAATTACAACCATTTTTATGCACAGACCCCCCATTTTCAAGGGCTCAAAAGTAATTGGATAAATAAATAAAAAATGTTCATAAATAAAATGTTCATTTTTAATATTTTGTTCAGAATCCTTTGCAGGCAGTTACTGCCTTAAGTCTGGAACTCATGGACATCACCAAAGACTGGGTTTCCTCCTTTGTGATGATTTGCCAGGCCTTTACTGTAGCTGACTTTAACAAACTGTTGTTTGTTTGTGGGTCTTTCTGCCTTTAGTTTTGTCTTCAGCAAGTGAAATGCAAGCTTAATCAAGGTGAAATGAGAAGACTGACTTGACCATTGCAGAATATTCCACTTTTTTACCTTCAAAAACTCCTGGGTTGCTTTTGCTCTATGTTTTGGGTCATTGTCCATCTGTGCTATGAAGCGCCACCCAATCAACTTTGCTTCATTTGACTGAAACAGGGCAGATAGTATATCCCTATATACTTCAGAATTAATCTGGCTACTTCTGTCTTCTGTCACATCATCACTAAACACCAGTAACCCAGTGCCACTGAAAGCCATGCATGCTCATGCCATCACACTGCTCCACCATGTTTCACAGATGATGTAGTATGGTTTGGATCATGCGCTGTTTCAAGCCTTCTCCATACTTTTTTCTTCCTGTCACTCTGGTACAAATTGATCTTAATTTTAGCAATCCAAACAATGATTTTCCAGAAGGCGTCTGGCTTTTTTTAGATGTTTTTTGATGAAGTCTAATCTGGCCTTGTTTGCACCTTGTGGTGAACCCTCTGTATTTGCTCTCTTGAAGTCTTCTCTTAATTGTAGACTTTGACAGTGACACGTCTACCTCCTGGAGAGTGTTCTTCACTTGGCTGGATGTTGTGGTTTTTCTTTACCATGGAGGGGATCATCCAATTATCCACCACTGTTGTCCTCTGTGAACGTCCAGGCCTTTTTATGTTGCTGAGCTCACCAGTGTGTTCTTTTTTCTCTCAGAATGTACCAAACTGTTGATTTGCCCACTCCTATCTCTCTGATAGATTTCTTTTGTTTTTGAAGCCTAACAATTGTCTGTTTTTTGACCACATGATGTGGGTTCAGAGCTACAGCTTCTACATACATATAACACATTTAGAATCAACTCCAGACCTTTTACCTGCTTAATTGATGTAGAAAAAAATGAAGGAATGGCCCACAACTGTCCATGAAACAGCTTTTGAGGCAGCTGTCCAGTTACTTATGGTCCCTTGCAAAAGGGGGTAGGTACATATTAAAGAGCTGTAATTCCTTAACCTTTCCTCCAAATTTGATGATGAATACCCTTAAATTAAAGCTCAGAATGTGCACTTTAAGCCCATATTCATTATATAACTGTAACTTGAATATGTCAAATAGGTCAACAGCTAAAATAATTAAAATTGTGTCAGTGTATATGTGTCAGGTCCAAATATATATGGACCTGACTGTATATGACCAAAATAGTGGTCAAACAACCACTGTGTATTGTTATTGTTGTTATTATTGTATACAGTGCTGCTTGAAAGTTTGTGAACCCTTTAGAATTTTCTATATTTCTGCATAAATATAATGCAAAACATCAGATTTTCTTATCAGAAGTCCTTAAAGTTGACAAAGAGAATCCAATCAAACAAACAAGACAAAAAATACATACTTTGTCATTTAGTTATTGAGAAAAATGATCCAATGTTAAATATTTGCGAGGTGCAAAAGCATGTGAATCTTTGCTTTCAGTATCTGTTGTGACCCCTTTTTGAAGCAATAACTGCAGGTATTGCTTTTTTTGTAACTGCTGATCAGTCCTGCACAACGACTTGTAGGAATTTTAGTCCATTCTTTAGTACAGAAACACTTGAACCCTGTGATGTTGGTGGGTTTCCTCCTAAGAACTGCTTTCTTTAGGTCCTTCCACAACATTTTAATTGGATTAAGGTCCGGACTTTGACTCGGCAATTCTAAACCATTATCTTTGTTCTTGTTTAACCATTTTTTGGTAGAATGACGCTTGGGGTCATTGTCTTGCTGCATGACCCGCTTTCTCTTTAGATTTTAGTTCATGGACAGATGTCCAGACATTTTCCTTTAGAATTTGCTGGTATAATTCAGAATGTATTGTTCCATCAATGATGGCAAGTCGTTCTGGCCCAGATGCAGCAAAACAGGCCCAAACCATGATACTACCACCACCACCATGTTTCACAGATGCGATAAGGTTCTTCTTATGCTGGAATGCAGTGTTTTTCTTTCTCCAAACATAATACTTTTTATTTAAACCAAAACTTATATTTTGGTCTCATCCGTCCCAAAACATTTCTCCAATAGCCTTCTGACTTGTCCACATGATCAGGCAGCAGTGTTTTTTGGAGAGTTGGAGCTTGCTTCTTGCAACCCTGCCATGCACACTATGGTTTTTCATTGTTCTCCTGATGATGGACTCATGAACTTCAACATTAACCAATGTGAGAAAGGCATTTAGTTGCTTAGAAGTTATCCTGGGGTTCATTGCAACCTCGGAAACTATTACACACCTTGTTTTGGAGTGATCTTTGTTGGTCGACCAACAAAGAGACGGTTTTGTAACCTTTTACAGCCTGATGAGCAACAACTCTTTTTCTGAGGTCCTCAGAGATCTCCTTTGTTTGTGCCATGATTCACTTTCACAAACTTGATCAGACTTTAATAGATCCCTGTTCTTTAAATGAAACAGGGCATAAACTGACACCTAATTGTCATCCTATTGACTGAAAACACTTCTAAACAGACTCTAATTTCACCTTCAAATTAACTGCTAATCCTAGAGATTCACATACTTTTGCAACTCACAAATATTTGTAGGGTGGAGAAAAGAAAAGGAAAGGAGCAGCTGGAGGTTCAGTGCCTTGCTCAAGGGTCTCACCTCAGTCATGGCATTAAAGGTGGAGAGAGCACTGGCTATTCACTCCCCCCACAACAATTTCTGCTGTACCTGAGACTCAAACCTGCAACCTTTGGGTTACAAGTCCTACTCTCTAACCATTAGGCCACTCTGCCCCTACAGCAGCCTTATGCATAACTTTAAAAGGTGTTGTACCAGAAAATTTTTGCGGGGGTTGAAGGAAAAGCACACTATGATTAAGAAGAATAAAATGTTTAATCAGAGCAACTGTAAAAAAAAAAAAGAAAACAAAAAGAAACTCAGTTTACTGCCTCAAAGACTTCCAAGATGACCTGATAAAAGGTATGGCCTTCATGTCAGGACACCTCGCCAAATGCAACTTTTGACCAAAAAGAACATACAAGGCTGGCTAAACATAAAATATCTTGGTTTGCAAGATATAAAAACACATTAATGAATGCAAGACACTACATGACAAAGCAATGCACTTGCCCAAATCTCCCACACTTACTGTTAATCTTATTGCTGAGCCTGAAGTACTAACACTGCATCCAAAAAAAAAAAAAAAACAGAAAAAGAAAAAAAAGCCAGAGACAGAGCATCAGGTTAGGAGAGCTTTTTAAATATCTTTATAAGCCATAGAGTTATAAAAGAATAGTTATACAACTTAATTAACCTTAAATTAAGTAGTTTACCTTGACCTAATTTGTCACATGAAAAAAATACTTCAAGAGTCCAAACACACACAAAAAGCTTTGCTGCTCTCTAACACAGGGATTGAGTCTCCAAAATCTCTCTTATCTGGAAAATTAACAACAACAAAGCTTTGAAGAAATTAGCTCCAAACAGCAAGCACCAAAGCAACTTGTTGTATGGTCTACAACACACTGAAAGACATCTGGATCTAGACTGTAGTTCTTGGAGAAAATGATCGTTTAATAAACTTGTTTGAACTGTTAATGACATATTATAATTACATCATCTGTTCCAAAATGTTATTTTTCCTTTAGCAAAATGACAGCAAAACAGGGGTTTATAAAATCATGAACATTTGCATGAGTTAAACATTTGCTAAATATATCCTCCACACACACATTTGGCTCCCAGATGTCCAGCCAGTCACAAGAGTTTACTGCCAAGCTGCAGATATTGCAAGTTTATGGGAAACATCAAAGTCAAATTCCCTATAAAAACTGAACAGGAAAAATAAATAAATAAATAAAGTCACTTTATCACATTTTGCACTATTTAGTAGCTATGAGTCAAATACAGGGAGACACCAAAGCCTTTTCTTAAAAAAAAAAAAAAAAAAAAAAAAATTAAGAAAAGGGAGGTGCTCTCAAATACGGTATTTAAACCTTGTATTTCGGGTAGTGCAGCCTCACGTACATCAGGGTTATTATTGTTAACTAAAACTAAAACTATTAAAAACGTTCAATAAAATAAAGCTGAAATAAAATAAATATTAAATAAAAATTAAACTAAACTTAAATTTAAACTCAATAAAACTTTAAACTTTAAGCTCAAATTAAACTATAAAAAACAAGAATGCTGCCTTGGTAACTAACTAAAATAAGATGAAGTTGAATCACTAAAATTACTGACTGTAAATTAATAAAAACTAAAACTAAACTAAAAAAATAAAACTGAAATAAAAAAAAAAACAACTAAATACTATTATTAAAAAAATAATACAAATGATGAATGTACATAACAAAATGACTGAAATTAAAATTAAAACTGAAAATATAAAATTAAAAGCTAATTAAAATATTAATAAAACCTGTAATCAATAATACTAAAATAAGACTGGCAGATACAGCAGCCCCTGGACACTTAAGATGCACATGAAAAATGTCACTGCATAACACAAAATATCAAACCAAGTGGCATCTGCAACAGCGTTGATTTCGTCAACGAAGACGACGACGAAAAAAATTCATTAACAAACATTTTTTATGTGACAAAGACGAGATGTTGACAAGCTAAAACTAATTTCTGATGATAAAAAGTATGACGAAATTTATGACGCCTCTTCGTTAACAAGACGAGACGGATTGGATTGCAATTGGATAAGGGGCGTTTGTATGTCTAGTCTCAGTATGGCAGCTGCAATAGAAAAAAAAGATAGGCTACCAAAACGCGAATCTGCGATCTGAAACAATGGCCTCAGCACCTAAAGGGTTAGGGATAGAGTCACCAGATGTCCCGTTTTCCCCAGTAGTCACAATTCGTTGTGCTCCACTTCTTCTGTTCTCAGACAGCGTGCGATCAGTGCTCAAATGCACACACAGTAGTCCGAATGTCTATCATGTTGAGTATCTCACGTAAATTATATAAGTTACAGCTTAAGTGAATGTAAACAGGAGGGTAAAAACTGAATGTGTCAGTATTACATGCATGCCTTCCGTCTTAAAGAGACAGCATTCCTAATTAAATACCAATCTGCTATTAATGTTAACCAACAAAAGATGTTAAATAAATGTATAGCCTACATGGTAATTAAACTTACTGTATCTGAAAAATGAGTTTAATTTGTATCTCTAGCGCAGGGGAGCTCAACCCTGGTCCTGCAGATCGACTTTCCTGCAGAGTTCAGCTCCAACCCTGACCAAACATACCTGAACCAGCTAATTAGGATCTCAAGGAGCACTTGATAATTACAGACAGGTTTGTTTGATTAGGGTTGGAACTAAACTCTGCAGGAAAGTTGATCTCCAGGAACAGGGTTGTGCACCCTTGCTCTAACGTATTTGTCTTATTGTGCCTCTTTTTCAAAAATTATAAATTAATATAACATAAGTAAAAGTACAAGTATAATAATAAGTACTCCTTTTTCCATACTGTTAAAGGGATAGTTCACCCAAAAATGAAAACTGTCATAATTTATTCAAGTTTTCCCAAATTCAATCCTTGATTCAAATTTATCATAAGCTTTGATTTGGTCTAAAGAATCAATGATTATTTTTGTTTGAAGACTAAAATAGCTACCAAAATAAATGTTGGTAACTTTAGTTTGACATTTTGTCGACTAAAACTAGACTAAAAATATGAAAGACTCAAATGACTAAAATGTGACTAAGACTATTAAGCATTTTAGTCTCAAGATAAAGACTAAGACTAAATCAAAAATGCCTTTCAAAATCAACACTGATCTGCAAACACCACTAGCACTTTTCTCAGAAATAATTACAACCACAAATACTACATTTTAAATAGTTTAGACTTAAGTGTCTAAATACATTTTGAAGCCACATGCACTGTTTCCATACAGGCCAATACTGCATATGCAAAACAAATATACTCTTAAGAAGTTTACAAATGTCCCACCTTAGGAAAACAAACCAAACTCACTAATGTAAACCACTACCAGAGGACACAGAATGAAAACAATTACAAGTCTACCTTATTCAACAGTTCTGCTGACCTTTGAAACTTTTAATGCCTTGGTATCTTAAGAACTTGCATAAAGTTCTAATCTAAATGGCTGGGGAATAAAACAGCAGTGTGTTATCTCAGCACATTCAAATTAATCAAGCTGCTCACTGCTCATGGGTGAAAGCATGTGACCATAAACTGAAAAAGGTTTAAAGAAAGAGTCTGTGTATCTCTATAACACAGACTCTTTCTTTAAACCTTTTTCAGTTTAGAGTTAGAGTAAGCAGATTAAAAACTTTCACTCTATGTGGTAAAAGAGCTCTATACACAAGCAGGACAGGTTTTAATCACTAAGGGAAGTTGGGTGTAACAGTCATGTTGCCAATGCAAATGCTACAATGTGTTTGGCAAGGAGGGTTGTGACAGTAATGTGCAATGCCTGGGATCTTATTGAAGCCACCCAACAAAATTTTAGATTTTGGAACTATAAAGAAACCCAACAAGCACAACAGTAAGTCCAGCACTGGCTATGGACCTGCATTTGATGGTCTGACATAATCAGCCAGGTCAATCACATTTAAATGTTACATTAACCAGACAAAAATTCCAAGGTAACCACCACAATATCATATTTCTACCTTAATTATTACAGAACAGTACACACTCAGAAAAAAAGGGCATTACCTTTTCAAAAAAGTACACCTTTGTACATTATTTACCCCTAAAAAGTGCAAATTACTACCTTAAAGGTACATATTAGTACCCCTAGTGTACACAGTAGTACTTAAAATGGTAAATATTAGTACATTTTAAAAAAGGCAATGCCTCAGCGTCAGATATTGTACTTTTTTCCTAAGATTAAGTAACTTGGTATTAGTCAACACATCAAAAAAAGCAGTTCAATTACATTTGTTTCTACAATTACGGAAAAAGTACTTATTTAATTTAAAACCATTTAAACTGTATAAAAGTAACACATTTAACAAGTCGCCCTGATGTGACATTTACAAAAATTACTCTTGTCCTGAGATCACAGTTTAAGCTTTCTGTAAAAATATTCCATCAAGCCTTTCTCTGCATAAAGTTAGAGTAAGTAGATTAAACAATGTGGTAGAAGATATCTATTTGCAGTACAGGTTTGAATGGCTAAAAATGTTATGACCTGTACATGGCATTCTACCTTAATTATATAGTTTCTTATGGCAGGATTACAATCCTATGAGGACCCTGCTACCTGTCTTTGGAGGCCCCCTTTGCCTCTAACAGCTCTTAGAAGCAGATGCCTTATTCTGCTTTAGGCCTCAATTGTAATTTGGATAAAACAATTAGAAAATGTGTGCTTTTGTAGGCTGGCATTTGAAGACTTACAACAGCCAGTGGTTGGTCAGCTTGCTGTACCTTTTGAAGGGATCTAAAGCTCATGCTAGACAGGGGCGGCTCTAGCGGTTAACATGCACTGCATGTCTTGGGGGCCCCTGACAATCAGAGACCCTGGGATTCTGTTGTTCATTTGAATATCCAGTCCTGGTCTGGTCAGTGATCATTAAGGCGTTTAACTTTAATTGTCGCTTCTGGCAAAAAAAATACTTTGTTGTCCACGCACAAAATCCACTGACATCTTTGTTTAGAACTGTTTCAGTGCTTGATCTATGCATATTTGTCCCCTGATTTAGACTATTAATTTAAAGAAACCCAACAAGCACATCAGTAAGTCCAAAAGTGGCTACAGACCAGCATTTGATGGTTAAACATAATCAAACCAAAAATAACCACCTAATACACATACACACACACAAAATGTTTGACTAAATAATTATGAATCACAAAATGATTTTAAATTAGCATACAAACATACAAAATGAAAAAACTGAAATTTTAAACCAGTGTTTTGTAATATTGTACAATTCCATGCTCATCATGCCCACTTGATTACAACAGCTATGATGATTTAAAAAAAAAAAGATACATGATATGATGATGACTTGAACTGGGCATCTGAAACCAAAATACAAAACCACTGAGAGAGAAAACACACATAGGCTAGACCTAGTGACAAGTCCTCTCTGTGACAACTAGCCCCATTCTGCTCTATTCCGAACCTGAGCACAACTAGACAAAAATACGTTCATAGCCTACAGAAATTTTCATAACTTTCCAAGGCCTGGAAATTACGATTCCACAATTTCGCGTTATTTCCAGGTTTTCCATCACCGTGGGAAGGAACCTTGTAGCAGTGCATCCAAAGACACAGAGGCAGAATTCATCAGCACCGGGCGGGCAGAACCACACCCACAGCACCAGCCATCACAGACCCACTGCAGCTAAACATCTCTGATCATCAAACCACAGCACAACACATCAAACAAACCGCCGGATGACTGACAGCACTGCGTCATCATGATTGACAGCCAAATGATGAAAGAGAATCGACACAAATCATGTGTTTCAATGTGGAGCTACACCGTTTACAAAGCATCACGAGGACAGATGTCACTGTAACGTTACCGAACCGATGCTTCCTATGAATTAAATATGGGTGTGATGTTGCAATCATTGAGCGCGGGCAGGATCAATAAACTCTCTCCGGTGAAAGTGATGAGACAACCAAATTCATTCATTACGCTCATACAACCATTCGCATTAAATTATTCATTTATTTTTTAACAATGAAATGCCACATAGCAGCGTATGCACTGGCGAATCAAATGGAACTGTGCAGTGATCCAGGTTATAAATGAACATTTGTTCGTACGATCCCCAGTAACTTGCCGTGAGCGTCTCAGGTGTCCGCGGTCCAGCAGGCCGAAAATGTGTCCTTAATTCCGCTCTGTCCAGAGAAACACGCCGGGAGACGGCATCTGACAGCAGTTGCGGAAGTGTAGATGAGGGTGGTGTGTGTTGATGCTGTTATAGTGGTGACAGCGTTACATTAGTCTCCACTACACAGGCAAGAGAAGTCAAACGGCGAATTTTCAAATCCTACTACTGTGAAGGTCTCGCTTTTAATATTCATGACAACGCTTTCGCTATTGGAAGGGAGCGATGCAGCGTCAACCGTGTGAATTTAATATATATGAGCAAAGCATAGCAATTGGAATGTATTAACGGACGTCAACTTAACATAATTAATATTCATAAACTAAGCCTTAGTCATAGTACGATCTGTAATTTCACCTAACACCTCCACGCCCACTGTGAGGACGTCATTTAAAACCTCTCAGCAAACCCTCACTATCAGTAAAAATTATAATGCTCTATTTATTGTATGTTAGTTATTGTAAGTTTGTAGTTTTTCAATAATAATAATCAAAATACATAAAATCAAGTCTAAAAGTCGAAATAAAATTAAAGTCTAATATTATAGCAAGAAGTTTAATCTTATTCATTTATTTTCAAATATTATATTGTTATTCAATAAATACTTTTAAACAAACAAACAAACAGAAAAGAAACTAACCAAACGAACACATACTATAAAAGACAGCTTACAATATTACACAGTTCCTTTAGATTTTGGTTTAAGAGTACCCAGCTGATTAACTGAGGTAATAAGTGATAAAAGTATGGAGAGAAATGTGGTTACAGCTTTAATAAATGAAACATAGTCATAGCGCAGGCAAAGCACCACTAACTGCTGCCATGTAAGGGGAAGGGAGAAGCGTGGGGTTGACAGTGGGTCTTTGCTGAGTGAAGTGGAAAATCAACCTCAGCCTCAGAAACATCACTAAAGTGCCATCATTCTGACCTAGATTTCCTTGTCTGCTTGGCTCACTGACTCTTCTTGTATACGTATGTTAGAGTGCAGTTAAACACAGACATTACAGCATGCATGATTAACACCACATGCGGGCCACTACCCCAGGCCAAACTCCCTCTCTCTCTCTCTCTCTCTCTCTCTCTCTCTCTCTCTCTCTCTCTTTGAATTTTAGGTCTTGACTTAGGTCATGGATTTTGTATTTTGGATAAAATCATTCAACTATGACAGTCAAGACAAAATGTATCTTTAAAACATTTTCTGTTATCTAGCACTGTATATTATATACACAAGAATGTAATGTTTTAAATGTAAATGTTCTGATGCTAAAATATTTTAGTAAGCACTCATGCAATGTATTTTAAAAACACAGTTTGGTTTATACACAGAGAAATAAATTTTAATTTTGTTTGTGTAGTTGGGTACTGAAGCTCACAGACTTCCTACAATACAGACTTATGGTGTGACATGCTACTGTATACGCCATTTAAAATGATTAAATAGCAGTTCACGAATTTATTTAGATATCCCAGATTTTGTTTTAGATCATATCAGTTGAGAGACTACATACATGTACTTTAAAATATAATAATAATAATAATAATAATAATAATAATAATAATAATAATAATAATAATAATAATAATTTATTACACCACAGGACCATAGTTAAAATAAACCAGCAAGGAAAAGGGTGAATAAAAATGGGCAAACATCTGAAAGAAATGGTGACCAGTCACATGACCTACTGTAGAATATATATTGTTCTTCATACATTCATCAACAAGTTGTGAGGAACAAAAAAACTCAATCATGTAAAACCTACTGGGTTTAGTATGCATGGACACTGTCCTTTTTCTCCTTCTCAGTGTGTGAAATTCATAACAAGCTCATTTCTTAAACTTGCTCTAAGCTGTATTACTCAATGAAGCTTGTAAAGTGTGTGTGTGTGTGTGTGTGTGTGTGTGTGTGTGTGTGTGTGTGTGTGTGAACCCTCTGTTCAGTTAAACCCAGGTACAAAGTCCAACTCGAATGAGGCAAAGACTACAGTACATCTCTTTTCTTTGTCCCTACTGTTGATCCTGAACACAGTAATGCTTGGCCATGAATGTTAGATTGAAAACTACAGAAAACCCATGTGAAAAACAAACTCACCCTTAAAACTCAAGTTTTATAAAGTGAGAGTGAAAGGCAGCGTGTGCATATGGAGGAAAGGTTTTTAGAAATATGGTCTGATAATCATGCCATCTCAGATCCCATTATTTTCTCTTCTTCCTTTTTAAAGATTGGCGTGAACTCATGCACCATGTCTTCACACTTTACTGGCTTATATGACAGTCCACTTGAAAGAAAGTAAATAAAGAAATATATGACCCTGGAAAAGTGGTAAGTAAATATGTCTTAGTTGTACATCATGTACAAGGGAAAGTAATCATATCCTGCTTTAAGAGAAGGGCTGCTCTGGTTTGTCTGTTCAGTAATGCAGCAAGCTCTGTCACCATGGTTACAGCACACATCCCTCATCAGCTGAAGATCATGCACTGCAGACACTCACATACTACAACACTATGCTCACAAACAGCCTTCAGTTTAATATGTTTAACTCCTATCCCTGTTTGTTGCTTGTTGTGATAAAATCAGATCAAACTGAACAATAAGTGTGAATTCTGATGTATGTTTGCTTTAGTTATATAATGCATGGTGGAGTAATAATTCCAAGCAGTTTTATGTGTTTACAATTATAAATGTTAAGCAAGGGCCATTATGTTGTGCTCTTTTAAATGCTTGAGATTAGTGTGTCAGCAAATCTAAATATGTGCCTACTTATCAGTTTCTTTACAAAAAAAAGTAAAGAATATAAAATAGTATGCTAAAAATGTACAATGTCACCTTTTTATGATGATTTCAAGTTTGTATATATATGAAAACAGTATGTAAATATATGAATTGATGTTGCTCCTTGTTTTTCTATTTCATATAGCTGTCAATCCACTGATGCCATCTGCGCTGCATGTTCTTATGCAATGTTTTTTTTTTATGGCACCTGGTGATAAACTGGTCTATTCAATCCAAATCTAACAAATAAAGCACTGTATATTTTAACAGTATGTGATGCAATACATACACAAAAAAATCTTGTTCATGCATTTAATAGTACACAATGTTTTTCATTCAAAATTTTCTATTTCATGTAGCTGTCCTATTTCATTATGTTAAAATAGTGTTTTATCAGTTTGGGACATTTAGGTAACACCACTCCGAAAAAAAAAAACACATAGCAGTGGAGGAACCAGGCACTTCTCACCATACTCACCACTGTTCACTGTGCAAAGACATAGATATTCTGACAGTTCTTTCCCAAGTGGTTCCATTGTTGTCAGCATTGTGCCTGAGAATGATTTCTTGGGCTGTAACACTTTAATTGTCAAGAAAATGGCCAAGTATAAAATAGTTACCTGTTGGACCAGCTGGGAGCGTAAGTTTTAAGCGTATGTTTTATTAAGAAGGCGTTTATCCAGTCATCTACTACTGGCTGAATGGCAGCTCTACCCTTACGCTTTCCTAACTGCTGGACTGACTACAACTCTTCCTTTTCCCATTTGACACAGGTGTGATGTTCCTCCATCGATAAACATCAAGTTGTTCTTTTAGGCCGGGGGAGAACTGCTTTTCTGAAATGAACCAACACTGAACTGACAACATTGCTACCTGTTGTAGAACAGCCACTTGATTAACTCCACAATAATGACACAATTGTCTTTTAGAGATGCTTTACAGCAGCATCTGAACTGTCACTATAGCTTCATAGTTTCCACAATTGCTTCTGCTATTTCCTGTTTATCTCTGTTTATCCTGTTTATATACAAAATCTGTGTTGTATTAAGTGCTAAAGAAGATAAATATGACTTGATTGGACTTATAGCTGCAGCTGTATTAAACATACTCAGTGACCAGAAGAACTGTCCAAGCAAAAATCACAACTATCTGATTCATAAACATAAACCCAATGCCTTTAACTCTGGTTACCCATTATCTAAGATTGGGGTTTGGTAAGAGACCAGTCACAATGTTGTTCAGTACTGGAGGTGACAATGACATTTACTCAGACAGACTGCTACAAAATTCATAGTGTCAGTCAAACTAAACCAATAACAAAAATTTATATTTTAATCGTCACCCTTTAAATTCATAAGATGGCATTTTAATTGAATTGGCTAGGAAGTTGACATAAAGATGAATTTACTGAGGTGTGTGTTCATCCCTTGTGTGTTACTTCCTTATATTTTCATTAAAGAAAATATATTTGCATTTTTTTTCATTCATATCTCAGTTCATATTCATGAATGCGTAATACCGTCAAAAATAGCGCACAATCCTAAGTGGTAACTAATTCCGTTTTCATGTGGTTGCGGGTCTTGAACAAGATTAATCAAAATATCTAAAAAAAAAAAAAAAAAAATCAAGGACATTTATTTTATTTAATCTTGTTTTGTTTTGTTTATTTGTAGGTCTTTTATTTTGAAAATCCAGGGAGGCAGCAACAGGAACTTGAATAGGACAATGTCAACATTCTGGGCCAGTCAGACAATGGGGGAGGGTTTATTTAGTGAGCAGCATCTGGACGGGCCTCTGTTCTGTCCGCTGTGTGCTCATCACTTATTTTAGCAACACTGTGTCTGGTGTCAGAATACACTAAAGTAACAAGGATTGTGCTGACAGCTCTTTCATACTTAAGATGGAGTGATCGAGGAGCTCAGGTAAGAAAAAATAAGCAACAGAAATATCGTTGATTGAAGACTCGCTGTATAGTTTCATTTATGTACTGTATGTCTGAGAAGAGCGTTCACAGACATACAGAAAAATCAAGAGTTTTAAGAGTTTGGAAGTGATCGGAGTCATTTCTGTTTGCTCCTCTGTTCTTGTCGATCAGTGTTTGTTTGAATGTAACTTTACTTTCTGTTCTGCCGGTCAGTAGTGAAGGTGACACGGGTGAGCAATGACAGCTCAGCCTTTTTGCATCTCCAAGTGGTGCAAAATACACTGTTTACAAAACATTTACCATAGTAACAATGGCTTTCGCTGTATAGTTTCCATTAAACTCAGCAGTATTGTAAAATCATGAATTCATATGGGATCTCCTTAAGAATCTTTCAGAATTTCCTGTACTCGCTAAGTTTTAGTCACTTAAAATACTAAATTAAAAATACTAATAAAATACAGATTAATTTGCTTAAAGTAAATAGGTTTTACAGTATATTTTATGCATATTTTTTGATTACATATTACTTTGTTATAATATGATATTTCCTCTTGGCAGCAGAATTAGCTGGAAAGAATATAGGACAATATAGGACATTTGAGAAAAAAATCAAAACTGATGTAGTCAATGAAATACAGCAATAAAGAGTTAACTCTCAATCATTTTTAAAAGCACAATCTTTGTGTCTTTTTGTTTAAGGCTTCGAAATGGATGCCTCTCTTCTTGAATCTCCACTATCACCCTCAGCATCACCTGTCCCCACAGCTTTCTCTGCATCTGGGCACACCATTCATTCAATGTCCTTTTCTTCGATGCCTAGCCCCTCCCCTTCAACAATGACTACACCCCCACATCACGCCTCACAGACAGGTCGATCCCAGTTGAATGCAGCCAGCAACTCCCATACTGCCTTTCCAGGACAATCATCTTTTCCTCTACAGGGTACGGATTCACTCTGTGTCGAACAACACACAGTTTGTACTTGTAACAATGCTAATCCATAATGCACAAGAGGAACAGGGATAAAATGTACATAAGTGCTGTGTCAGTGATTGTTTCACCCAGTCAAGGGAAGTCAGATGTCACATACTTCAGCACTGGTTTTCCCCAAGTTCCAGTAACATGAACCAATGACTTAGTTTAGATCTTTTATAACACACTATTAATAACTGTTTACAGTAATTGAAGTAAATGTGAATTAAAATAAATGATAAAGATTATATGAAAAACTGAACATGTAAAATGTATATATATATTTATATATTTATATTTAAGGAAGTGTAGTACAAGTGTAATATTCATAGATATGCCAGGACTACATTGCCTGAAAACACTGATCTGCTTTGCAAACAGTTGCAAATAAGTTGGTGTAGGTAGTCAGTGGTAAAGATCTGATTTGAAAAACAAATTTGTATAAAAATCTGCTGTGTGAACATCTTTAGTATAAACTGGTTTACTACTATACATATTTGTTGTGACCACACTATATGAATATGACACTATTTGTGTGTGTACTTCTTTTCATTTTCTAGGGGAAATCACAGAGGAACTGAGCATAGATGATCTTAAACAAAGGGCAAAGAATGGAGACACCAAAGCACAGACGGAGGTCTGAATGCCACAAACACACTATACATCTTTAAAATAATTAGAAATACTTACGCTGTGTTTTTGGCAGATTGGTCGATATTACCTGAGATTAGCTGAGCAAGAAGATGAGGAAGTGAATTCTGTTACTGCTGTTACATGGCTGCTTCAGGCTGCGAAGAATGGACGGAAAGATGCAGTGAAACTGCTACAGCGTTGCCTGCATGAAAGGAGGGGTAAAAGCAGATACTTATTATGATTTCTATATTATAAACAAATGACATCCCTTTCTCTGCATTTACATTTTGACTGGTATTATAGTTGGATTTGTGTGTGTGTGTGTGTGTGTGATTATGCCAGGCATCACAGCTGAAAACAGAGAGGAAGTGTGTTCCCTGGCATGTGAATCTCGTTTTCAGCGCAGTGTAAGGAAAGCAGCTCTGGTCATGTACTGGAAACTCAATCCAGAGAGAAAGAAAAACATCACTGCCTCTGAACTTCTGGAAAATGTGAGCCAGCTCAACGATGAGACAGGTGAAACATCAGGAATTTGTTATTGTTGTGATCAACCAGTTTGGACAATGTTGAAAGAATCTTCTGTCATTTTCTGTCATTACTTCGTGTTGTCTCCAACCTGTATGCTGTTATAATTGTCCTGTGAAACTCAAAATAATATATATATATATATATATATATAAAAAGAATCTTCATGTAGTTCTTTTACATATGTCAACAAAGTCAACTGTAAATATCTCCAGAACATTTAACATGCTTTTTGTGTCGTCCTCCTCCTCTAGATGGCGCTCCCAGCAGCCCTCTCTCAACACCAACACAGAAACAAAGGAAAGTTTTGGAGAGTTTGGTTGCAAGAGATGGTGAATGCATTGTGTTATTTTTCCTTTAGAGTCTAATATGTTTTACACTTCTAATATATGTGACCCTGGACCACAAAACCATAAGGGTCAATTTTTTAAAATTAAGATTTTTACATCATCTGAAAGCTGAATGAATAAGCTTTCCATTTATGAATGATTTGTTAGATAGGACAGTGTTTGGCCGAGATACAACTATTTGAAAATCAGGAATCTGAGGGTGCAAAAAATATATATATACATATATTGTAAAGTTGCCTTTAAAGTTGTCCAAATGAAGTTCTTAGCCATGCATATTACTAATCAGAAAATATCTTCATGGAACATGACATTTACTTAATATCCTAATGATTTTTGGCATAAAAGAAAAGTCGATAATTTTGACCCATACAATGTATTTTTGCCTATTGCTACAAGTATACCTGTGCTACTTAAGACTGGTTTTGTGGTCCAGGGTCACAAGTAATAAGAATATAATATTCTGAATTTATGTATGTGTTCTCTGGCAGGGGCTGATTATGTAGGTGTAGAACAGTTTGTTGAGAATACTAAACAATATGCTGAGGGTATTTCCCCAACGCCTGTCATGGAAGGGGTCGCAGGTGACGATGATGATGACGACGAAGGACTAGTGAAAAACCCAAATGAACTTCCTTTGCATCAGAAGGTGTTGTTACATTTCTGCCTAAATCTAAGTTTGTGAAAACTTGGCAAGTTGACTCATTGTGTACTGCCTACATGGCCAGCTGTCTACAGAAATAGTATAACCAAAACTCCACTAACCAAAGTGGGGTCTCCTAAGTAACTGACTTTAGATGCTCTTCATAGAAATTAGGAGATTATTACACGCAAGATGTTGGCTAATGTGCCGATACATGAATAAAATATAAAACACCTATTTATTGGATGAATATAAAGCACAGATTTATTGGATATTAAACACATATTTATTGGATGAAATAATGTATCTTTAATTTGTTAGAAAACACTGTTTATGCAGTCATTTGCACTGTGTGTTATTCGATGTCTGCAACACTAACGCACATTTGGTATGTTCAGTATCATCCGTGTTGGAGCGTTTCCTTATAAATAATGATTAGGTTCACTACGAAAATAGTGATCATACATTAAAATCCAACCGTAAAAGGAAGTTTTGTAAATAAACTTATCTGTGTAGATAAGGCCACATATACATGATATTTGGGGTTTTCCACATTTGCAGAATTAATGTAGAAATCAATTAATTGATTTTTTTTATTTTAATGGGACAGTTTATGCAAAAGTGAAAAATCAATTACACACCATCATGTTGTTCCAAATTCATTGGAATTGACCTGTTTAATCCAAGTCTAATGTTGATCGCTTTATATGATGAACAAATTTAATTTAGCTTTTATTCTCATACAAATTTTGGCTGTGTTGATTTTCAATGGACAGCCAAAAATAATGAAAGAATATTAAAAATGATTTATGTTCGAGGATGAGTGAAAGATTTAAGGGACGACAGTGATATTTTAATTTTTTGATGGACTATCCCTTTAATGGCAGATTCTTAATATTTCTGATAATTGACATAACTACTATTTAGTTAAGCAGCTCACTATGTTTTGAGACACGGCCGATATTATAGTGTACTAAATATTATTTTTAGTTAAACAAATAATTTTCGTTGTACTTACAGGTGTTGAAGTTTCCCCTTCATGCAGTGATGGAGGTGAAAGAGGTGCTGATTGACTGGGCCTCACGTGCTGGCATGCAGTGGATTAGCGCTCTCATACCTACCCATCACATCAATGCCCTCATCTTCTTCTTCATCATCTCCAACCTAACTTTGGAGTTCTTTGTCCTTGTCATTCCCCTCATTATATTCTACCTCTCTTTCGTGTCAATGGTAATCTGTACACTCCGAATCTTCCAGAACAGCAAGGCATGGGAAAACTTTCGATCGTTGACAGCCATGTTGTCTCATTTTGAGCCGGGGATCGACCTTGAACAGGCAGAGTCGAACTTTACATGGAATCACCTGGAGCCATACCTCTACTTCCTCCTTTCTGCGCTTTTCCTCATCCTTTCATTTCCTGTGGCAGACAAGTCCTGGTTGCCATGTTCAGAACTGGCTACGGTTGCAGTTTTTTTCACTGTAAGCAGCTACTTAAGTCTGCGACCAACAGCGCAGCAGCATGCCAAATTTGCTCTGCTCTCCCAGGTTGCCTCTGCCATTTCTGCATTCATGAATCAGTTGCTGGGAGGCTGGATGGGTCATATACTTGGTGGCGCTTGGTTCAGCATGCACCTTGGTGACCGCTTGGTACTGCATGTGGGTGTGCCTTGTGCTCTGTATCTCTACCTCCTCTACCTGTGTTCCCGTATGGCCACAGCAGGTGGTGCACGTGGCACCTACTGTGTGCTGCTGCCCTACCTGGTGTGCTTCATCTGGTGTGAACTGTCTGTCACGCTGTTGCAAGAGTCCACAGCATTGGGGCTTATGCGCACAGCTGTGGGCTACCTTCTTTTCTTCTTTGCTCTGCCCGTGTTATCTCTGGCTTTAGCAGCTGTAATGCTGGTGCAGGTAGTGCAGTGGTTCCTCGCCTTGGAACTGACCAAAATGGTTGTAACAGTGTGTGTTTGTGTGCTGCCTGTCCTGCTGCGCTGGTGGACACGTTTTAGCGTGTCGCCTTTGGCAGTGCTGCGCTCTTTGCGGCGTAGCAGTGTGGTCAAGTTGATCCTTGTCTGGATTTCAGCTCTGATGCTTTTCAGCTGGTTCTACGTGTACCGTTCGGAGGGGATGAAGGTATACAACTCCACCCTGACTTGGCAGGAGTACAGCGACCTGTGTGGCCCTCGTGCCTGGAAGGAGCGTAACATGGCACATGCCCAGATCCTCTGCAGCCATTTGGAGGGACACCGGGTGACGTGGGAGGGCCGGTTTAAGTATGTCCGCGTCACTGAGATTGAGAACGGCGTGCAAGCTGTCATCAACCTTCTGCCTGTCTTTGTAGCTGACTGGGTCCGATGTCTATATGGTGAGGAGTATCCTGCATGCGAAGAGACTCAGCCAGGACCTGCTGAACCACTGTGTCAGCTCAAGGCTCTTGCAAAGCACAAGTGCCATGTAAAACGCTTCGACTACTACAAGTTTGAAGTAACTATGGGGATGCCGCAGAAGGGGCGCAATGGGGCACAAGATTTTGATGATGCCACCAAAGACATTGTGCTGCGGGCTAGTAATGAATTTCGGCGTGTCCTACTGGCACTCAGCTCAGGCAGCGTGGTGGAGTTCAGCACAGTACTTGAGGGTAGACTGGGCAGCAAGTGGCCAGTGTTTGAACTCAAAGCCTTGCGCTGCAAGACATGTGCCTCACCTCTTGTACCAATTCAACGACAGGTTAAGATTGAGCAGGACTGGAGGGGTAACGCCAGAAATGCGTTTGCATTCGCCTTCAATTTCCTGTTCCACCCTGTGCTCTCAGCTGAGGTGGACGGTACTGTAGCTACTACAGAAGTGTCCGTGTGAGGCTAGTGGTTAACCATTGGCATGCACTGCAGGGCACAGACTGAATTTCGAAGTGCAAGGAAACTAGTGATATTTGATAAAGTGCTTTTGATAAAAGCGCTATTAAAACGCCAGAGGCGCTATCATCTTTCTTGTCTGTTTCAAGTAGGAAAGTGATTGCTTTCTGTAGCACCTACAGCAGAGGTGCCCAGTAATGTTCCTGGAGGGCCTCGTTCCTCAAGCTCCAGCCTGGTCCAACACAACTGCCTTGAAGTTTCTAGTAATCTTGAAGACCTTCGTTAGCTGGTTCAGGTGTGTTTTTTTTAGGGTTGACTTTGCATGAACGTGGTCCTCCAGAACCAGACTTGGACACCCCAGTGCTACAGAAACCAAAGAAAATGCCACTACAATCTCTGAACAGTTAACTTCCCCTTTAACTATTTAATTGAAAGTCGAGGAATATGAATATGCATATCGTGGGGAGACTGAAAGCCATGCAAAATCTACAAAAAAAAAAACATGCATTTGGACTAAATTTTTTAATTTATACAGTGAGAGTCTGCATTGACTGGCTTTCCCTTATTTTATTAATTTATAGGGCTTTTGAATGTCTGATATTATATTTAATTTAGTTAATGTATTAGAAGATAATTCATTACTGTTTTGGTGTGTGCATGTGTGCCTGTGTTTTATTATTATTATGCCTTAGATTGGTTTAAAAAAATCTTTTGAAGATTTAGGTAACTCACATTTTAGGGCATATAGAACAAATCTGAAAATGATTAATTATTTTTCTGTGAAAATACTGTACAGTACAATAGAGGTTTTTATTTTCTGTAAGTTTGAATTATTATTGTCAGACATATTAATAAGATCTATTTGTGATTTTAGTAGACATTTCAGACCGTAAACATTGCTGAACAGATGTTTGATCGCTTTGAAGGTACAATCTAACCAGTACATTGCACAATATTAAAACACTGTATGTAGTGACTGAATTTGTCTTGGGTAAAAATCAGCCTTTTTATACATTCATTTGTGGTACTATAAATATGTGAATGTGTCACCACTGCGTTATATAACAGCCAATACTGAAGTGCCACTCATCCTTTATCATTCCTATACAACCAAAGAGAAGCCACCCACACATGCCTGCATATTGACTGTATTATCTCCATTTACTGAAATGCACTCAGTTTTCCTTTCTGTCCTGCTGTGATTTCAGTGAATATTCCAACTTTTCTTACAGACTTGTGGGTGGGCATGTTTGACTTGGGCCAGTAAACAACAACACTTTAACGACCACTTAGCAGTTAAAACTCTCTAAATAACAAAGCAACTGCATTACAAGCTGGTATCATGTCAGCAAACAAACACAACTCTTCTCTTCAGAGAATGTAAAAATCTAATCTTATGTCTTATGCAGAGTAATGAGAAGTGCAATAAGGCTGCAGAGTTTTCAGATGTTTATGAACAATACAACCATTAGATGGCAGAATAATTACATATACCAGTGGTTCTCAACTCCAGTCCTCAGGGCACACTGCTCTGCGCATTTTGTATGTTTCTGAATCTGACACACTCATTTCAGTTCATGGATCTTTCTCCTAACGAGCATGATGTGAATAAGGTGTGGTAAATGAGGGAGACATACAAAATGTGCAGAGCAGTGGGCCTCCAGGACTGGAGCTGAGAAATCCAAAAACTCTGTTTAAAAAGGTAATTATGAAAGACTCAACCATGCACACTTTCAGACTGTGACTGAATCAAGGAGTGTTTAGAAAGTGTATTTTCATCTAGTAGATGTCTGGTATCATATTTAACAAGTATGGCAGAGATTCAGGATATAGTTTTAAATGCTGTTTTGTAGTAGGTTGAAATGACATTATTTCTGGAGAAAAAAAATAAGGGTGGGGCTTTCCTATAAAGAGGGTAATAGGAAGCAAAAATTATGTAAGTAATACATTTTAATTAGGACGTATTTGTAAACTTACATCTATGTTTTTGCTTTTACTGTATTCTGAATATAAGATGGTAATGTTAAATATACACCTTTCACAATAGGTGGCTCCAAGCAAGTATGCCCCCAGGACTGAAGTGACCGGCTACTGTTTATTGTACTACTGTGTTATGCCATCTAGCCCAGTGTTTCTCAACTGGTGGCTGGTGGCTTGAGACCGAAAAGTGGGTTGCTAGAGTGCTTTGAGTGGGTTGTGGTGTGTGCAGTCAAAGAAACAACAACAAACATACTGTTTTTCTGCACGCTTATATAATGTTTTACATTTTTTAGGAATAATAAGGTCAACAAGACAAGATTTCGTTGGAACAATAGGTAATGTTAAGAGTATGTATAAACTAGGATCTGCTGCAACTGTTCTGGAAACTTGGGTTTGTCAGCCACAGACTTGCTTACAGCCAGACGTTTTCCAGACTTCCTTTACCCGAGGAACAGAGTTACAGTGGCTGGCAGACATGTGGCTTACATCATTTGAAAGCCAGCAATACAGTATCAGTTACTGATTTTATGGGGGGAGAATACACAGAGGATACACAGAAAACTACACAAAGCAATGACACTGGCTCAAGTGAATTACCTGTTTAAACCACAAATAACATGCAAATGGATTGATTTCTCCTAACCCATATAAAATACTCAGCTGCTCATGTTTTTATAATGATTATATATGATGATAATGAAACTATTATGGTATGAAATAATATATATGGAATTAAACATGGCCAGAATGGTCTGAATGGAAAATGTGCTTGATTATTTTTATTTGGGAAAAAATGTGCTGAATATGCCCTTGAATAAGCACAAAAACTGTTTTAATATCATTAGCCTGGAAAACATTCTGACAGTGAACCATTTCTAAGACGTGATTAAGGTGCACTCAGTAGTTTGGTACTAATTGACAAACTTTTACACAATTGTCTTTGTGAAGAGTCATCTGAGTAGTTTAAACTTACATGAGATGAAGACTATTCTCAAAATAGTTTTCTGTTTGAATTCTATATAGCTATGGTGTGAGTCACTCTTCTGATTGATGCATTTCACTAAAAGAGAATCCTCACACTCATATTTTTGTAGGCCAAACAAAAAGTTAGCATCACCCTGATTCCCTTGACATAGCCGGAAAGGATTTGTGATTAACAAAAATGTATAATTCTTACATTTTGTTCATCGTGATAATCTTTAGAATTTTTTTTGAATTTTGACGCCTAAATACAATTATCACAAGTAAAAAGCAAAGTTAGACTATAAACTACACCAAGGTAGCATAACTTTTTCGTCACTGCCATTAAGCTTATAACAACTCTCTTAGTCTTTATTTAAACACATTTGCCATAAAGTTGTCTGAATAGTTAGAATAGTTTGTCACGATTACAAACACAACAAAGCTGGAAAAATGGGCTAGTGACTAGATAAGATGACAAGGGAGTATTTATGTCATAGAATAAGGTATTGAAATATCTTTAATAGACCTTATTTAATTAAAAGGCATTTTATTTAAAAAAATGCATAAAAAAAACAATAAAAAACATTGACTTGAGACGATGGAACTGGAAATGCTAAATGCAAACTCTTTTCCAGGTTTTGGCCTACAATAAGATTATCGTCCCTACAGCGCTGTATTTCATTTAAATCTATGCGCAGAGATTTAAAATTCAATATATACTCATGTTAAAGATCCAACTCTTCAACTTTCTTGAGTATAGCTGTATCCCAACCTTCTGTATAGGCCAAATGCATCACAGCGATAAAGGCTATCCCTATTCGGAAGCTTCTTCAAATGTGACCTCAAAAATGCATACTTCTTTGCCAGGGTCATGAAGGATAAAACAGGTGGATCTTCACGTAGTCTATACCTTCCATCAGTTGAATATTCAGTGTTACAAAAAACATTTTAAAGTGGTTTAAATGATGACATCTTACTAAGATGCAATTTTAAAGATAGCTTAGAGTTAGATTTTGGAAATAAACGGACCAAGATGAACCTTTTTTTTTTCTCAGACAAAGAATACAAAGTAGCAATGCAATCATATTACTTACGAATGGGAGAAAGTGCAGTGTACAATATGGTGGAATAGTTCAGCCTTCTAAATTTAAGAGCCAATCACTAATTGGTGATCATCACTTCATTGCAGCTGCCATTAAATGCTCCAGTTGCTACCTTATGCATCAGAGAAGCAAGTGCACAGCTATCTTGAATTTTTTGTTTTGAACGTCTGTTTTTGTGGTTTTGTGTTTTGGAGAATTTGATGTTTCCTCATTTAAAGTGGTAGGAGCTGTATTTGAATGACTGAAATAGCTGCCTGGGAGGTGTTTCAAAAATGGCCGCTGAGTAAAATGACAAAGGTTAAAGTAAGTGTGTAACTGAGCCGCTAGTTAGGGTGAAGCTGACGATCGCCTAACCCACCCCAACCACTAACCCTAAATTTAACCCTCACAGAAACCTGTGCAAATCACTAGATTGCCGTACAAACATGATTTAGCCAAACCTTTAAGCTGTGTATTCCTTAGAGTACCTGGACCTGTCCATTATCATGAAAAACATCTTCAGGCTACATAAGGTGTTAGGAGGAGTTCATTATACTGGGGCATATTTATACTTGCAATACATTAGATGAAATTTGGCTTTACCCAATTGTAAAGCCCGCTCCTTAAAGCTATGTCTACACTTGTTGGCAAAGCTGGTGGAAAGGTCTGTGTGATCACAACATCTCACATCACTGTTTCCAAATACACCCAGTGCTGAATTGTGTGGCTCAGTAATTCAAGAAAACCCAACAGAAAACTTTTCAGAAAGGGGTCAAGCCTGTGAGTGAGATGGCATAGATTCACTTTATAAAGGTAAACTAAATGGCTCTGGACAGCAGGAGAGTGGCATATAAATTCTTTTTTTTAATTATTTTTTTTTTTAGTTCCAGATTGTTTGTAAGAATAATTTGAGATGCTGTATTTGCATAAAAGTATTTAAATTTTAATAGTCCATAAACAAATCATGTGTCAAACTCTATACTTTTCCATATATGGACAACAAAAACTTGGGTCGAGCAATAGCCATTCGTGGAAACAGTAATTGACAAAACAATTACACATGTGTTTGTAAAGCCTTAAGTAAAAAGCTTTAAACCTGTCAATCTTTTAAAAGTGTTTGTTTTTTCTTTGTGGTGTTTAGCTATTTTTTCCCCAGCTTTTCTTCAGAATAGTTTTTTTTTTTTTTTTTTTTTTTATTGAGATCTAACATCAATAACTAACATTGATCATATAATGCAGTTGATGTAATTTGATATTTTTTAACAATCAAAATGGATTTTTTAAAAATGTTTAATTTAGTTTGTTTGAAAGTACACTGCATAAACTGTTAAATATAAAACTGTTGATTTAAAAATGTTGGTTGAGTATATAGACACAACATATTTAACGTTACATGAGTTTTGGGGCAGGGCTATCTACAGTATTTGGCCAAGCAATGATAGAAGAAAGGAGTGTCTGGGATTAATTGTTTTTACAATTCTGTTTGATGCCAACATATTCAAAAATAACCAACTGCAGAGCTGCAGAGCCATAAGTCACAGTAGTTTCAGTACAGTAGTCCAGGCCAGCAGCCTCAGAATGCAAATTAGGGTGAGAACATTAAGCTTAGGTTTATGGGGTGGGGATAGGCATTTGTTATTGTAGACCTTATAGTTGTACTAAGGTTAGAGGTAGGAGTTGGGTTATTAGCATGACATTGGCTTGACAACACTGAAATGCAGTCTACTTGAGGGAAAATCACTAGTCCTTAAATTCTGTAAATTAATGTTGTTAAATAGTTAAAACATTTTAAATGTAAGTAACTTTTAGCATGATAGCATGTAATCTTCTTCTTATTATTATTTTATAAAAGCACCACCATTACTCAATAATTTCAAAATTTTTAGTATGAACAATATTCATTATGATTCAAACATGGTTGCAACAACTTTACAAAATCATATAAATATTCAATATAGAAGTATAGAATATATCTGAAATGATTTTATGATACAGTTTATTTCTAAATGTAAAAGCGCACAAGACCAAGGCTAGTCATAGACAGATCAACATAAACATGGCATTTTAAAAGAAGAAGATGTCACGACAAAAACAGTCAGTGTCTGTGGCCTCTAATGACAGCATGTCTCAATATACAATTCTTAAGAGAAAAACTTTTTTTAACGTGATTCACTAACATCCATTCGAAACATCTTCATCCAAAATCCCTGCAAAAACAAAAACTATACTGCAAACATTGTCACGAAAGCATCAGCTCTATATCTTTGAAAAAATTGAAAACATCAGGTCTTTATCTTTAACTGACCTATGATTTCAAGAATTACAACATTGCCTAGAACACAACATCGCCTGTTTATAATCATAAATGCCTGAAGGAATAACAGGAATAAATTCACATGGTATGATTCTTCTGTGATCCTTTAGACAATGTCTAATATTTTCCCCAAGTTCCTTTCCAAAACATTTTGGCATAAACATACAGCATGCACATGACTTTCCAAGGTCATTCAAAGTCACATTTTCAAAGAATCATAGTAAAGAGTTAACTCCCAACAGTTTGTGTCTCTTAAAGAGACGCGTATATACATATATATATATAGTATCGATTTTGGCACAATAAATGTACACAAACGTTTTAACTTATTTTTCTAATCCAAAACAACTTGTGACTTGTCATGTTACATTACATAACTTGATTTAATTCTGCATGACATGCAGATGAAGTCACGTTTGGCTAAACTCAACTTGACTGTGTTCACATTTTTATTAGCCTCTTTAAATTCTGTGTGGAATTTTGTAAAGGATAATAAGGCCAAATCACTGTTTCTGTCATTGATAGAAGAGGCAAATTTGATTCAAAAACTTCCTTGCGTTTCTTAACTAATAAACTGACCCTCATTATTACAGAAATCTAGCAGGATGAAACTTCATACAAAAAAAATGTTGTGTTGGCCTGTAACTTTAGCATGCACATTACAGAGTCGTGGTCCAGGTCTTGAACTTTGAGTGAAACAATTCTCAAGTAACAAGATGTGAAGTTATAAGGTTTAAGTTTTAGACAACAGAGATAATACAAAAGGTGTAGATAACTGTGAAGAAAGGAGAATTGCTTGAATTGTGGAATAATTGATGTGCATCAAATACAATTTGGCTACGATCATATGTATGTTTACATGGATAAAATCACAGCATTTCACAGAAAAACATTTAAAGCCAAACCTCAAACCAGTGCTTAAAATTCACATTGAGTCGCCAACATTTTAATGATGTCCCATGAGAAGCTTTATAGACAGGCCATGATGATTGGCTATGAATGAAGGATGAAGAAAATAAAAATGTGTGATTGCTCCTCCACATGTAACTTATAGCTGTCCAAATCAAATAACAAAAAAACTTCAAAACCATAAAATGAGTTCAAAGTCATGAAGAATTATCTCCAGCATGAGCATTAATTGTTTTTCAACAACAACGTTAATGAATATTTGATTAAGCAACATCATATATAGACATGTCAATTGTTAATACTCTTTTGTATATTCAGTATGCTTCAAATTTCATTTGGCCGTTAGCCATAGGTACAGACCCAGCTCCAGAATCAAATCACTGTGGGTGCTTCTTAAATTAGTGAGGGTGCTCTAACCTTATACCTATACACTGTATATATATATATATATATATATATAGTTTGAATCTCTCTTATTTGCATCGTGTCTACGTTGCTAAGCACAATAATTTACCTCAACAAAAACTCCAGCGATTTGAGTGGTGAGTGGATTCTAATTTAAACGCATCTGATTCAAGAAATCAACAGATACGAACTTGACTGGCTAACACGTTGAAACCGAAACCGATCTCCAGAGCGCAAACTATAACGCACTGGATAGTTAGCTAAATCTGCAATGAAAAGCCATTATTCCAGCTTTAACTGAGGGCGCTATTGATTTCGTTTGAGGGTGCACCCGCTAGCACCCCATTGATCCGGGCCTGCAAAAAAGATATTCCTTTGATTCCGTTAATCCTCCTTAATTAAATTGTTTTACAATTTCTAGGATTGAATGATCTATAGAGCAAAGCCAGTAGAATGCAAATCTGCAACCAAAAAAGGACGCAGAGAACTCATCTAGTTCCCGTGGTCTTGTGCCGATGGCCATCTAGGTGACGAGGTCTTCACTGGGGATCCATCTCTGGGGCTCATCTAGTTGATGTGGTCTCCACTGACATTCAGGGCTGTAGAGGTCATCTCTTATTTTACACTAAGCAATACTTTTGGATTGAACTATTTTTAGAGTTTACACCAAATAAAAAAATGTTGTTTATAAGAGAAGTCACTAACTTTTTGCGACAGGTGGGATTCAGCTTAAGGCACCTCATTCATTCCTATGGCATCCGTAAACAACAATTGAGTGTCACACAATTCTGACTGAAATTCAATGATGTCAAGGCTGTAATGTGATTGGTTATCAAGGCACACGTAATCCAAATTGACTGTTACACTTTCTTTAATAGTAAGTAATCCTCTCAGCACCCAGTAGTCATACAATCTCTGGTGCCTCCCAACACATTTTGTGTGTCTCCCTAATCAAACACACCTGATTCGACTCACAATCTCATTAGAACAAACTCCAGGACCCGAAATTGGTGTGTCATATAAGGAAGACTAATGCTGTCTTCACGCCATGTCGTAATTACCGTAATTCCGAGATGACAACACATGACATTTTACTCATAGCTTTCCATGTTGTCGGACTCGGAGGTAGCGCCTAAGTAGCGCCAAAACGAACCTGACGGCGGTCACAGGGTACATCTGTAACTGGTTTAAAGGGCTCATTGGACGTCCATTTTCCACAAGTTGATATGATTCTTTAGGGTCTTAATGAAAAGTCTGTAATATACTTTGGTTAAAAATTCGCAATGGTAGCGTAAAGCAACACCCTTTTTACCTTGCCAAAATCAGCTCTGCAAAGATCATCCTATTCTGGTCGAGGCTACTTTAAATGCAAATGAGCTCTGCTCACCCCGCCCCTCTCTTCTCTCTGTGGAGTGACGAGCATGTTTACTTTAGCCGCGTTTAGCCGCTAAACTTGCTAACTAGCACATTAGTAGCAAAGGTGATCCCAAAGATTTATAAAAAAAACCCTTATACTCACTTCTGCTGTAAATGAAGCTGGATCACGAATGATTCGCACATAACAGAAATATGTAGATCGGGAGGCGCATTCTCTTCACAAACAAACGTAATCCACTGCATCTTCAGCAGCTCAGATGTCAGGAGTAAATGACGACCACTGCGTTCATTATTACATCCAGCAACACAACACCTGAATCGCTCAATTCTTGTCTAACTTACATCCCTGCTCCGGCATTAAAACAATTGAGGTGGGACTGTTGCAGCTGATCGGAGGTAAGACGCTCATGTCAATCAACTATTGTGGGAGCGGCCTCTGTCGGTGTGACGCCCCAACGACAGGCATTTGAGAATGGCTCGATTTGAAAAAGGGAATGTTATTTTTACAGATTAATTAAAAAACACTGCATGGATTTTTATCATTATAGGGTAGATGTGTACATACACTGCCAACACACATTAATGTCCAAACAACATGTAAAAGTGAACTTAGCATCCAAAGACCCCTTTAAGTCGTAATTCTAAAAACATAGTTTACAAGTTCTAGTTACGAGTTCAGGAACACATGAGGGCTTTGGTGTTGATAGTGTTGCCATAGAAACACATAATTCAGATTAGAATGTCACGTGTTTTCATCTCGGAATTATGGCATGGCGCAATCTTATCATATTTTATTTATAGAAATTTATAGAAGGTTTAACATATATATGTTTTATTATTATTATTATTAATATTTGACCTTTATAGGCCTAATAATTATTTTATTCTACATTTACTCTACAGAATACTAATATTTATGTCTTCCATGATATGTCTTCCATATACACTACCGTTCAAAAGTTTGGGGTCAGTAAGACTTGTAATAGTCTTTAAAGAAGTCTCTTATGCTCATCAAGGCTGCATTTATTTGATTAA
>JAHKKF010532675.1:0-12997 GCA_019740295.1 Labeo calbasu
ACACACCAGATCACGCATGTACCGGCCAGCTGCACAGAGCACGTGACGCGCCGAAACACAACCTGTCACAGAGGGGTGGAAGAGCTGATGTGGCATTTAAATGAATGAATGAACGAAGGCAGAGGCTATTTGCACCAAGTGTAAAAAACAATAGTTGTTATTTACACTAAGTGCAAATAGCAATTAGATGCTATTTATACAAAGTGCGAATAGCAATAGATGCTTTTTACACTACATGAAAATAGCAGTGGGTTCTATTTACACTATGTTAAAATTGCCAGATTTTTTCTGATATTTATAATACTTATTGTAAATAGAGACAATTATCTGCACGGCAGCATTATAGTACATTTGAAACAGTATCCAATAATAAGGTATAGAGTGTAAATTATAGTTTTGATTCAAATTATTAAATGGATGCTGCCTTACTGGGGCAATAAGCCTTCCCTACAGCAACCTTAATCATAAAGTGGAGAAAAAAAGTTTACAAAAAGGTGGATTCAACTGTTTTTTATCAACTGTGCCACTAGAGCTACTATTTTACTAGCGATTTTTGTGGTATTGACTAGCTAGCTACTGGTTTGACATTAAAAATACTCAAAATGTTCCCTGAAGACTTATTTTTTAAAAATGCCCATTAATGAAATTTCTTAAACATAAAAAATAAACAAACACAATTAATAACAGACCGATATCTGGAACTTACGTACCCACACAGCTGGTTAACATGCATTTCCCGACCAGGTAGATCACTGCGGCGATGGCTACCGTGTAGTTGATGATGGTGCCGACGTGAACAGTATATACCACCATTGTCAATCCCAGCATGTCGAAGAACACCATGTTACCATGGCGATATTCAGTGGAATTCGCCAGTTCATCTGACATCATGAGGTGCTTGAGGACAGACAGGATGTTGTCCCCTGGTGAAAGAGATAAACAGGAAGTCTATCATTCTCAAAACAACTGATACATGCACAGTATCTATGTATCTTACTTACTACATATTTCAGGTTTAAGGTGCTCAAACACACAGCTGTAAGTCAACAGCTGAATGACGGATGACAAATTAGACCAGCAGTTACATGTGATACACAGAGAATTATGATAATATCATAAAACACACAGCACTAGCTCTACATTCTGATTGGACAAGTTGAGTTTAAAATAAGTTACGCAAACAAGCATGTGTCACACATCAGCTGAATACAAGACTGCTTGCTTATTAGACCAAAACATTATTCATTCTGATTTTTATTAATAATTTAGTTACTTACGGAACATTGGCATTTTTTATTATACCGCTCTTCTGCAGCTTTACAAAAACAATACAACAGTCGAAGACAAGCATTACAGTACAGAAAAAAGACAGCAGATCTAACACACACACACACACACACGTAGCAGCACATAAATAAATCTCATAAAGAAAGGCATTATATTTCTAGCAATGAGTCTTTCATGCAATAAACACAAATGGATCTGTTCACTAACTGACATCAACAACTTCATTAACTGTATAGTAAATTTGGCTCATTTTCAAATTTTCAACATTGTTGTCGACACATTTTCGTATAGTAACTGGTTGTTTTAAGTCTCGCCTGATGTGGCGTCACAATATGGCAGCGCCCCCTTGTTTATGTCCCAGAATGAACTGCGCAGTGACGTCGGTTGTGAAGCCCTATAGTTTCCTATCATAACAAACAATACACCAATGGAAAGCCCATTTGTTCAGCTGTCAGATGATGTATAAATCTCAATTTCAAAATTTGACAATTTCAAATATGACTGGTTTTGTGGTCCAGGGTCACATATATGATGCAGTAAGTAATGATTTATTAACTGAGCACTACTGTAGTTTATACAACAACACTCTCCATCAGCAGAATGCTACTTTTATTTATTTTAAAGGGGTCATCGGATGCCCGTTTTTTCACAAGTTGATATGATTCTTTAGGGTCTTAATAAGAAGTCTTTAACATACTTTGGTAAAAAAAAAAAAAACCCTTTTTACCTTGCCAAAATCTGCTCTGCAGACTGGTTTTGTTGCCTGTTCCTTTAAATGCTAATGAGTTCTGCTCACCCCTCACCTGTCTTTGGTGGTGAGGCGATTTGCAAAGATGCATAAAAACTCTTATATTCACTTCTGCTGTGGGTGAAGCTGGATCACGAATAATTTGTGCAAACATAGACATATTTATGTAGATTGCTAGGCACATTTCCTTGAAAAAATATTCCTTTAAAGTTTAAAAATGTACCACTGGGCAGTGTTGCTGCATAGAATAATAGAGCATGGAATTATATTTTATGTATTTGCTTATTAACTATACATTCTGAAAAATTACACTCTTAAGCAGTGTATTGGTAGTTACTATTAGTATTGCTTTAAGAAAAGTCTGTAAAATAGGGCACAATGCACTGTGTTCATCTGAAGAAATTTTGTGCATTGATTTTTCAGTTCTTTTTTTTAATTACACATTGTATTTTGTGTTCTCGGGTTACAACTTAGAAATAAAAATGCTTTTTCCATTTTTTTTTTTTTACATATTTTTAACTGTTTACCAAGTGCAGGTAGAAACTAATAAAAGAAAGTGCTATCATAAATGAACAATTATTATTGAACAGCTGCATCTAGCAACTTGATTCACATGATATGTGACCTTTGATTTCCAATTTTTGTGTAATTTAGAGGCAAAATGTTTGCCTTTTTATCATTTGAGTCACAGCTGCTAAAAGTTGCCAAATACATTTTAAAAATAGCTACATTTGTTGTTGGGTGCTTTTTGAAGAAAAAGTTGCTAGGGTAGTCTGAAAAGTTGCTAAATCTAGCAACGATATTGCTAAGTTGGTAACAGTGCCACTGGGTGGAGTTTTATTATTCTAGGGGGCATGTGTACACATACTGCCAACACACATTTATGTTCAAACAACGTGTAAAAGTGAATTTTGCATCCGATGACCTCTTTAAAGACTAATTCCTAGTCAAATTAAAATTATATTTTAGTTTTATTGGCAAAAAAATATAACTTGTAAATGTATTTTCTGCACTGCTTTTGGTAGATTGAGTTGGTCATTATGAAAATGATCTGTGTCAGTGTTCTTTAATGTGCATTGTCAGTACATTACCTGCAGAAATTAACAGTCCAGTCTGCGCTTTTATGGCACTCCCAAGCTCATCTGCCCTGTTTAGTAAATCTGGCCACAATTATTTCTATTCATAAAGACCTTCTTAAAACAGCGTCAATCTTGGATTCAATTTGTCTGACTGGTGATCTGGTCAACAGTGTGAGATGTCTTATCTGACACACATTAAATGACAAGTGTGTGTGTGCGTGTGTGTAAGCGTGTGTGTATAATGAGAGAGGTGTAGCTCGTCTCAGGTCTGATTTTCTCTCGTTCAGTATCTAGAGCATCTTGAACAGAGCAGCAGCAGATGTTTTATTTCCTAACATCTTCATGTGAGGCTGTAGATCAGGAATCAGGCGTCTCACCTGCTCTCTGGATGGAGTCGATGTGGATTCGGTCCGGGGTGTCATATTTAGTGTGATAGAGGAAACCGTTCTCTATGAACGCAAGATCAATTCCTGCAGACGAAAGAAGATTCAGACTTCAGAAAGTCTTTAACACGATCTGACAGTCTCAATTAATACTCCTGGTTTACTCATTACCATTAGCTTTTCTTCCTATATTAGCAATACATCACTTAATGAAATGTTTTACTGTAAATATGCTTTCAATCTGTAAAACTTCTTTATTCTGTATTGTTATACTGTAAAATTCTTAACCTTAGATTTTTGGGTTGACTAAACAAAATTGGTTTGTTAAAAGCTGGGTTTGTTACCCAGCTGCCTTAAAATAGTATATTTTAAGTATATTTTAGAATAAACTCAAATATTTACGTTGTCACTTAGTACAGCTTAACATTTCAAGTTAAGACTAAACTTTTGAGATGACTGAGATTAAAATTTTAAGGCAGCCAGGTAACAAAATATTTTAAACTGACTCAAATTGTTTTTTCAGTGTGTATCTCATACCAGGAATATTCCCAAAGTCTCTGAAGATGCGGAAGTCTGTGACTGAAGGAATGAGTCTGCTCTGGAAAATCTCCTGACCAACCACTGTGGCGAATGGGTGGACGGCAGCTCGGGCGTAAGCCTGGACCAGCCATGGGTTCTCCGGACCTCAAACACACATACACACACATACACATGTGCACACAAATGACTGCATTTACAGATTTGAAAGAATGATCACGCTTCTCTTCTCCATATGTGACCCGTGCTGGCAAAATGAGTGTAAATCTATACAGTCTAATTTTGAGCTACACAATTTTTTTTTTTCAAACTGAGGCCTCATATAGCAATCCTAATGCTTTAAGTAATCATTTAACATCTAAAATGATCTTTATTTGTATGTTTTCTAAGAGGTGTACCTTTTCTTCACTCGACTGACTGTCATCCGAAGCACCACACAAAGGCGCTTCCGACAGTGCTTGATCCCGATAAATATACACACATACACAGAATCGTAGTATTCTTGCAAACATAACCAGTGTTGCAACCGTTATGTCTTAAGTGAACCTATCTATAAAGTGTTCCTATCTATAAAAAACAAATGTAACCCTTGGCTTAGGAGAGTTTTGGGCGCACCCCTGCCCTGCATATTTTGTATGTCTCCCTTATCAGACACACCTAATTCACAATACCACAACAAAAAGCAGACTCTCCTGCTGTTAAACTTCAATATCATTAAACAATCACATGAATGTAAATACACTGGCAAAAAATGGTTGGTAAAAGAGAACCCTCCCCCCTCCCTTAAAACTCACTATAAGTTTCTTTCCTCCTAGATGACATTCTTGCACAACAGCAGACATTACGCGAATTGTGCAAACACATATTTGGACTGTGATTCACAACTTACGAGAAGGACTAGCAAAGCCAACAGCTTCCCAGGAAAGAGGAAGAAGGGGACAGATGGTGGGAAAAGATTGCCTGCAGAGCATGAAAACATGTTGAAGGACTCACCACGCAATGCCTAAGCATGCTTTTTTTTTTTAAACTGTGAAGACCCAATGCAGCTCAAATCAACAACAGATGCGTGCTCAATGAAACAATGTAACTCAGCACCAGTGGGTGTGTCTTCACATTGTACACAAACATTACTAGCAGCAATGCAAAGGACTAAACTGGTCACACAAAAATAAAATTAAAAATAGCTATACTATGGTATTAATATAGTAGGTAAAGAACTGGAGGAAAAGATGCAACGTTGCTTTTCAGTCAGTTTTCATCAAAGTCCAACAAATCATACATTGTTTTGAATGGGTCTTTTAATGGGGAATGTGAAAGTAAAAATAAATTATTTTTGAAAACGTGCTTAAAATAACGTGACTCATTTTGCCAGCACAGGTCACATATATTTCCCCTGGTTCATCTTCTAGTGAACCTAACGAAAAATGAGTTTCCTGTAGCCTATTTTTGCCACAGGGTTAAAAACCTTGTACTTGCTGACTTGTCTGAATTTTTTCCCTACAATTCATTTTTTTTTTTTTTTTTTTTATAAATGTGGAATTGTAAGGAAAAAGTCACAATTTTGTTATATAAGATATTATCTGAACAAAGATGTTATTATAAGATATTAGACATGTGAGATAAAAAATGTTGCAGTTACTTTTTTTTTTTTTATTCTGTGATGAAAAAAAAAGCTTCTATATGTTCCTGCTCTTTATAACGAGTAAATTTACATTACTTTTTCCAGTCATTCCTGATTTACTGGATAAAGATAAAACATTAGGATTTTTTTACAAATATTTTTACTTATATTAAATATTATATATTAAATATAAATATTTCTACCTGATATTTTATATATTACTAGATGTTGAAAATGTATGTTCGTTATAAAATGCTCATTATGTTTTAAGGTTTTACTAATTTCATGACTTTTCATGGTCTAGAAATTACTTTTAAAATAAGGCTTCCTCGTTTATCCCAATTAGGGGTATTTAATCTTAAAATATGACGTCTTATAATGCAAAATCACGATCCACAATCTGGATTGCGATTTTCCCAATTTTGAGAGGTACTATCAAGCATATCCTGACTGGAACAAGCCTATGGACACCATTTAATAAACACAGTATTGCATTAACTCTCTGGGGTCAACAAACATGCTAATGCATTTTGCAGCATTTTTCCTGATAACCCCTAAAGGAACTTAATTTACTTTGTCATTTTTGATTGTACAGATCAGAGCAATACATTGTTTGAATCTGTAAAGGGTCTACATTTATTTGTATACATTCGTAATAACAACAAAATGCTGTGCTTTTGTAAAATAAAGAAGAAAAAAACAGTGTGCGGTCTCTGTCTTCTCTGTCTCTGTGAACTGCTCTCTGAAACAAGTCCCAAAAATGAAACAAAACTCAGCAAATACTTGACAGACATGACATTTCCAGGGCCAGAGGGTTAAACAATCAGCTGTCAAAATGGACATTAAAGCCTAAGACCCCACCTAAAAACACTGCATCACTGTATGTATCAAATGTACTTTCATTCTTCCTAAAGTTATAACACTATTGAGTCAGGAGCAGAGAGTGATGTTTCTCTGATTAACTTTATGACACAGACAGCAGTACGTTTTTTAGGCTGCTGTCTCTTTAAAGTGTTACTCCACCCCAAAATGAAAATTTAGTAGCAAACTGCATATGCCGTTCTGTGTCAGTCACACCACATGGGTATGCTTTCTACGTATTTACACTTTGATTTGAACGAAAACAGCATATCTGGCGTACACAGTTTACATCCAGTGGATACTCTCCAGAATGGTGCTACACTGACACAGAGGAAACAAATTGTTGAATAAAAAAATTATTTTATTTTATTTGCGTACAAAAAGTATTCTCTTAAACTAAAATTTAATTCATTGTGCTGCTACTGCTAGCTAATGCAGAATTGTTTTTTAATACATCAAGCACACATGAAAGACACATAATAGAGATGTGTGATATCATTTTAACACTCATAGTCATCTAGTAGGCAGTCACTGCTGTATTTTAACATTATTATGATGACATGCTTAGTCACTATATAAAATTTTGTCAGATGGCCCACCCCTACTGAACGTTTTTCAAGACCATCTGAATTCTAGGGTGAATTGAAATAAGAAATATCTTTATTTTTAATAGTTTTAGCTGACTGTCATGCTTGCATTGCCTTCTTTAGACTGACTGGTTGAGAACCACTGGTTTAGAACAACACAAGTGTGAGTAAATGATGACAGGATGATGGTGGTGATCTATTCTTTTAACTCTGTATTGAGGTGTATTGAGTGTTTACCTGTCTGAAACATCAGCTCTTTCCCTCCTACTCCTGACGCATCCAGGTTCACAAATGCTCGCACCTGCTTAGCCCAGGGATGCTGGGTAATGAAGGCGTGACTGGCCTGAGAGAGAGATGGATCTTAACAGTGATCAAACTGCCTGAACACAGTTCACAATCACATGCTCGCTGGGGTCAAAGGTCAGCTGTGCCGTGACCTTTTACCTGCAGGATGGTCTCCTCTGCCCCGTTGAACAGGAAGATGACGCCGTGTTTGAGCGGCGTGGAGAGATTCGACAGAGAATGTAAGACCTCCAACATCACTGAACAGCTGACGGCGTCATCACTGGCTCCTGAAACACACACAAAAACACACGTTATTAATCACACAGTACCTGCAGTTAACCAACATCAGACACAAACACAGTAAAAAACGAGAAAGACATGAGATCTGACTCAAAGAACACTGACAGTAAACACACTGAAACCTAAAATGCTCGATCTGATCACTTCTGATCACAATCTGATGACTTGAAACAACAGCAAAAAAAAAAAAAAAAAAAAAAAGAAAAAGGTCACAAATTAAGAAATATGGAGCATTTTCTGCTCATGTCTGCAAAAAAAAGTCAGAGAGATCTCTATAAACTCAGTCATTTTTTTATCTAAGGATCTCCACATTTATTTGACCATTCTCACTTGATGATGACGAGAGGCTCATTTAAGCCTTTTTCATACTTAGGGCAATAACATTTTGTTAACTCTCACTAATGAAGCTTCATTATAATCTCTGCAAAGCAGATAAAACCAATGTCCCCTGAGCTATGAAACGACACTTGTGAAGCATCGATCAAAGATTGTAGAAACGTACCTGGGCTGTTGGCCACTGAATCAAAGTGGCAGTTAGCGAGCATGAAGTGTTGCGCGCCCGTCTGCGGCTCAAGTTTGACTGCGATGTTGGTCAGATGGTCGTAGCAGCTGGTGTAGATGCTGATTCTAAAGCAGCCGGTGGGCCGCTGGACGTCCACCGTGATGGAGTGAGGTCCAGTTTTGCTCTCATTCCGGATTTGCTCGATCTGATCCAGCAGGTAGTTGACCGTGGTGATCTCGTTCTCTGGGCTTCCAACGGTCCGCGGCCCGACGCTGGTGATCCGCTCCAAATGTTTCCTGATACATACACAACAAAACAGTTTTACACATGTGAGCATAAATCTGCTGCTATGGCTTCTGTGCCCTGCAAGAAGTATACTAATATAAGTTATACTAAAATTAACCTAATGTGTATCAAAACTCAGCAGACAGATGCTATTAATGCTTTGAAGTTGATCAATATTTTTCATAAGTCATCCTTTTTTGTACCATGGTAGCTATAGTTAATCCAGTAAAGCAGAGTTGCCATAATAATACTTTGATAAATTGCATCAACCACAACTGCTATAAGAGAAAAAAAAAGAAATCAAAACAAAACAAAAAAACAAATATAGCTGCAAGCAGCGATTTCCGGGGTTCAAGCGCTTTAGGCCTTTAAGCATCTATGAAAAAAGACATTATTTAGCAAGCTTGTAAACACCTAAATAAATCATTCTAATAAAAGCATTTTTGGCAAATCCAGGCAATTTACTATAGAAATATTTTTGAAAGCTTATGCCTGTTATAGCGCCACCTGCAGTCCGATCCCCTTAAAACTTTGCATGCTTGTTTAGAATGACCTGTTGCATGTGCTCAGCCAGATTCATTAAGTTTTGAGTTTTCCTTTAGGATTTCATTATTGGCCTAGAGAGTCCAGATAATTTTTTTCCAGACTGAGCGAAAAACCTAGGACTAGTTTTCAAAAGTAGTTTTTTTTTTTTTTTTCACATGTTCTTGATCATTTAACAAACGATTTGATTGACAGCAGTGATTCTAGAGGCAAAGTTGTCCAGAATGAGGAGGTCTATGTATGATACGAATATTGTGCATATGTGCCAAAACTGCGCAACGCACAATCGTTTACGCCAGTGGTTCTCAATCCTGGTCCTGGAGGTCCACTGCTCTGCACATTTTGCATGTTTCCCTTATTTAACACACCTGATTGAAAACCGAGTTTCGTTCCAATCGGCCTCCATTAACCTTGTTTAACAGGTGCTCAAAATTTGTCAGTCAATGGCGGCCATGTTTTTTGAGATACACAAATGTCCTTGTAGACCCTTGTAGCACTTCAGACCAAGACCGTGCACACCGATTTTCATATTGATAGGACAAATGGTTGCACAGTTCTAGCCATTTTTATGTTTTTTTCCCTAGTATAGTGCCACCAAGTGGTCAAGCTCTGCGATTTTTATTTCTGCGACCTCAGATTGAGGTCTTACATAAGTGTTCTGAGTTTGGTGAAGATATGTCATTCCGTTTAGGAGTTATAGGCATTTTACTAAAAGTGGCCCTGTATCTTTCGAATGTTTTGATGGCCCTTTGCGACAGTGAGTCAAAGGTTCACATTTTTTGGTAATTATTGGTATTTTTTATTGGTAAATTTTGTCATCTCACAATCAAATCTGAGGCGTGCATTTTTTCGTTTGTGCGTTTTGACATGACCCAAGGATTCCAAGGACATGAGACATTTTGAGCCTGCCACTGATGGTTTAGAAGTTACGAGCGATTACGCACTTCTGATCGCTGTAGCACCCCTGTCAGGCGAGTCTTGGTCACGTTGTAGGCGGTGTGAGTTCTACCATCCCTCTAAGTTTCAAGTCTGGAGATCGCTGATTTGTGACCATACTAATAATTACAATAGCATCTGGACCAATCAGACACACAGTTATTTGTTACATTTCACAAATAATCTTTAAAACCAACAAGCCAGCATGTTGGAGTCCTGGAGACAACCCCCAAAAGCAACTAACACCCCAAAAGGGTTCAGTTGCCAGCGCGACCATCTGATAACATGGGTTTTATTGCTCAAAGGAATGCAAGCAGAGCACACTACATTTGCCCATAGGAAAGACACAATGCCTATAGAAATTGATTCTTTCCTATTCATTCACAGACAAACCTTTTTTTGACCTTCCTATCACACATAGCCCCAGGTCATTGTGTATAGTTTTACTATTACTGCCTTGTATTTTGTGTTTTTATTGTATTATGTTGTATGCATTTGTTATGATAGATCTCTAGTGTAGTATAACTTACCTATGCCATGTTTGGTCTCTTTGAATTCGTATTTTGATGATCTAAAAGATGGTGTATATTATATGTTAATGCTAAGGTGAGCACCTGGCAACAGGGCTATTGAGGGACATAGACGCGATTTTGTGGGACAATGCAGACACGTGTGAGACTGATACTTTTTCTACTGTTATGCTATGTAAATACTGATTAATAATAATAACGCCATAGAAAGCTCAAACAAACTACTGAAATAAGAAGAAAGTCACATAGATTTTTTTAAACTGGTTAAAACGAATGGAGAATATTGTGTTTTTCACTCATTGATTTGCTTAAATGCATACAATGGTGCGTTCGACCATTTCCATTGGTGATTTTAGATCACTTGATGAGGTTCGCAATTCTTTTGCGCAGAAACTATGCCGCCAAAAAAATAAATTAAAAACTCTCTTAAAAAGGCAAAGGCACGCATGGACGTTTTCTTAATATGACCATTAAAAACCAACAGACTGATGAAAATGCGGGACATTTTCTCAATATGCGACGTGCTGGACAGGTGGTCTCCCTAGTTGATACCTATGCAACATATCAGTGTTTTAAAAAAACACAAAGAGCCAGACATTTTCACTTAACCCTGGAATTCATCTTCATGGAAATGTCCTTGAACAGACATTTCTCTTTTCTGTGTTTTTTTTTTTTTCAGTTTTCTTCACTCTTCTCACATGAGTGGTTTGCCTCAGTCAGTCAGGGGTTCCTTTAGAACCTAAGAGGATGAGGAGGATGAGCTAAAACTCTTCGGGACTTCTCTAAGTTGTGCCAGGCCTTGTCTTTCCATTCACGAACGATCACAGAATTTCAGCTGTGTCTCTCTCTCTCTGCTCTTGGTTCTTCTTTACTTTCCACATGGGAAGAAACTCCCAGTCACCATCGAGTCAGAACATCTTTGGAGTTAATCACTCTTCAGACCTGGAAGAACGTGATCGCGATTCCAAAAACACCACTGCTCCAAATCATCAAGACTTTCACCCGTGATGGTTTCACTCAGGTGGTTAACTGACTCTTTTCATAGCTATGTTTTCTTGTCTCTCTAACTGCTTCTCACTTACCCTTTTCCCATGTATGAGTGATTGTATGTTTGTTTGTTTAGATTAGTTGTGTGTTAGTCCTTTGTTAATAAAACTCTTGTGCACAAATTTACATGAGAATACATTCTGATTCTGCCTTGTAAATAAAGGTCCTTTTACGATTCTGATTCAAGCTACATGCTCTAATAGCACTTTAAGAAAGTTATTCTCTGTGGCCAAGAAAATATAATTTCTTAGAGTTGATATGAAATTATACTGAATGTTCGCTGGACGAACAGATTAGTTGATGGAAATTTAATTCTGCTACGATTACTACTGGCAGCTGATATAAATTATGGTAATTAATCATAATTAATTGTAATTATTTATATACATTTCCCCTTTGAGCTAATTCGCAACATAATAGCCTATCAGTAATAATAGCCTAACAGAGTATCAGAAGGCCTAAGTAAGTACAGTTAATGTAAGCAAATGACTTTTTTTTATTATTATACATTTTAATTAAAAATATAATTATTACAACTTAATTTAGAACATTAAATAAAAATAAATATTAAATTAAGATACACACAAAGACAATTAAACATTTTATTATTAATCTTATTATTACCATAGTATTATTGAAGTGACATGGTAATTGTGCAATATTATAGTGAACTTCAACGTGCTGTGGTATTCCCACTTGAATATTGTAAAGTGTACCTGGCCCGGACGGCGTTGAAGTGTCCGGGGCTGCTGATGGTGAGCTGTTGGGCTGAGATCAGAACCACTATCCACATCAGAAGCAGGAACCCGAGCACCAATATCACTGCTGAACTCTCGCCCAGCAGTCGAGCGCTGACTTTCGTCTTGTGTTTACGGTTCTCAACTGAGTTCAGCGCGGCGTCCTCATCACGACTGTCCGGCTGCTGCTGCTGCTGGTTTTCTGCTGTGGAGTCTCTCTCACTCAGCGGTATAATTTCTGGATCGCTCATTGCGTTCTGAACGAGAAGGGAGAGACTGCAGACCTGGAGCAGGCAGATATCGGCTCAGGCAGTTTTACGCCCCTGCATTTCCTGATGCGTCCAGTAAGGGGAGGCTGTAGCCTACAGTATGGGCCATCAGAACAGACCAGGGGTGCGTTTCCCGAAAGCAACTATGGTCGTAAGTTCCGTCGTTACCAATAGATTTCAGTGGAACTAACGACCATAGTTAGCTTACGATGCTTTTGGGAAACGTACCCCAGATCTGTGCAGAGTCGTTGAACGAGAGCAGAGGCGTCATGCCCATTGAAAGTAAGGGGGCACGTTCCCCCTCAGATTTTTGAGCCAAATGGATTTTGAATGAAGTTTCCAAAAGACAAAAAACAGCCGATTAATATATATATATATATATATATATATATATATATATGTATATATATATTTGATACAATCATACCTGTCAAGTTTTGGATTTGAAAATAAGGGAAAT
>JAHKKF010532676.1:3534-14791 GCA_019740295.1 Labeo calbasu
ATTATTATTAATTTGAAAGAATAACAGATCTTCTTTACTGCTTATTAATATTTAAAAACATATATTTTAATTTTAACAATAATATTTGTCTTTTTCATTTTTCTATTTTTACTTATTAATTTATTTATTTGTTTTTAAAAATAGTTTATTATTGTTATATTTCATACACATTATTATTATTATTATTATTATTATTATTATTATTACTTCTTCACTGTTTATTAATATTTAAAAACAAATAACATTTTAAATTTTAATATTTGTCTTATTTTTAATTCCTGTTTTTTGTTTATTTGTTTGTTTTTTAAAAAATGTATTATTATTATTATTATTATTATTATTATTATTATTAAGAATAGTAAATAATTTTTTTGTTGTTGAAAAAATAAAATTTATTGCTTATTAATATTTGAAAACAAATTTACAGGCAGAATATATAAGTTTTAATTAAAATATACAAAAACCACTAGAGCAGTGTTATATATTTTGTTGACTTGTGTACTTACATTATCCCAAATGTTTCCAAAAATGTTTAAATCCTGAGATATAAGCAATTTTAACTAGTAGCCTATTCTTTGTCAATGCTTCGCCTGCCAATGACATTATACACCCATTGATTCTGGTTTTATTTTGAAGAAATACACCAAAGATGCTTTAATATGTTATGTGCTTTATAAGCCAGGTGAAGAATACACAGAGTACCGTTATAATAAAACTTTCAGCACACTCAGATGTATCTAGCATGCATAATAAAAGAGCCATGTATCGTGCTCGTCACTCATTAGCAATCGCTTCAGCGGCCTCATTTTACTTCAGCAGCTTTCAGCCCCATCCTGATTCATACTACAGTAACGTTAATAAAAATTTGAATACATTAACTCATTAATAAACATAATTTCTGCCCGAGTCCTTTCGGATTCATCCTGTGGAGATGAAGATAACTCCTGTGATTCCACACTCAATCAAACTACGCATTTGTTTCTTTGTTTGTGTTGAATATGCGCTCTCTAGTGGCGAAAATTACAAACTGTGTTTTCATACATGTGATTATATAAGTTAAATGAACTTTTTCACCTGAGAGGTCTTACACCGGGCCCTGTGGGCTGTTTGTGGGTTTTAGCGGAGAACCGAAGTGTAGATTTCACAACCATTACGGAAAGAGCCATCTGTTTTAAGGTGATGAAAAGTAGGAATAGCTTTCTTTTGAGCTATTTACTTGTGGCTCACTCCGTTTTGGTGTCTTGGTTACCACCTGAGCTGCCATGTTGTTTTTAGAGATTACTGCTAGTAGGTTTTGGCCCCTGCAGTGTTTTGCCTAATTTTCCGCCAGCATGCAGTAAGAGTAAGTGCTATAGTGAAAAGTAATGCGTTATGTGTTTGTTTTTTCTGTTTTCGTACAAGGACCTGTATGAGAACATTCCACTTTCTGATTGAGTTTCACAGGTCTGGTTAGACATGAATTACATGGATATGCTTTTAAAGCTCATTTTGGGTCTTGGCGAATTATTATTCTCTGTTATTTTCTGATTTGGAGGCCAACTCACTATGGGAAAGCCATAAAGTTTGTAATGTCTGGTACGAATGTGCGCTTATTTCCCTTTCTGTTTTGAATTTAGGTAGCTGTTACCGTAAATTCTTATGCACAACTGATTTCAGTGCTTCTTTATAGATCTGTTTTAGATAAACCATCACCAGCGTTTGCCAAATTGCTCCTTTTTTAGTGTTCTTTCGGATGGTTTTACCTTCACTGGATGTGACCGGCTTTAGTTACTCAGAAGGTCCTTGTTTTTCGTGTTATAGTTGTTTGGCAGTCGCCCATCCTTATGTGCATATCTATGTTTTAGACCTCAGCTGTGCGCTGTAAACACAGAGAGTGCGCATACATGCTCGAGCGCTTGGCCAGACGGATTGCGTGAGACTTTTTTACTGCGTCTGCAGAGCTTTTCAAGAAAAACATTAGATAAACAGATTGTGCCGGCTTATGGAACAGGGGTAATGTCTGATTCTGATCGTTTCAAGTGCTAAGACGCCTGCTCAGAGCAGGGCACATGGTCAAGAACGTCTAAATTATCCTTCCCACAATACCACAACCCCCCAAAAAAAGGCTCAGCCACCCGCCCCCCTACCACCACCAACGACAGCCAACTATTCAACAACTAACCAAATTGGCCGTACCAGCAATGCTCTCATTCGCTTTCTGTTTTTGCCCGTTTTATGTTTGTCTGACTTTTTCATTCTCACTCTTGGCCTCCCTGTTTTCTCCCTGTGACTTGTGATCGTGTTTTTCCTGGAGGGGGAGACGGCTACATGTGAGAACGAAGAGGAAGCGAGTTTTTTATCGAGTGCAAATACAGATGCTCACACAGACGTGACTAATTATACAGGCTCGCTCATGGTTCTTGGGACTTGCACATCCTTACGCGGCAGTAAAATAAGATGGCAACCGCAACTCTATAAGCTCACGGTGGCAAAAAAGCATCACACTGTGCTATACACCATAGGAGGGCTTCAAGGCCGGAGCAAAGCCCAAAATTGTCCTGCTGGAGCCCAGCACAGCCCCGAACCCAAATTCCAGTAAGAGCAACAATAAAAACGAAAATCGAAAATGATAAAAGAGGGAAACGCCAGTGAACCACAGTGAATTAGGCAAAGCAAACAGGCACAGAGTGCCCCGTTTGGAGTCTTGCTGATTGGGAAAACACAGCGAGGCTGAGCATGTCTGGCTTTTTTTCTCATCTCTCTGGCCAGCTAGTGCAGGAGCTGCAGTTGGACCAGGTTCCCTGCAGATGTGGTTTAACATGGACATGTGCTCTGCCATACTTTTCTTTTTTGATTTCTACTGATGCAACACAGGCACAAACTAAATGTTGTTAACTTTCCATTTGCATTCTGCCTTTGCAGACTTCCTTTGAAGTCAGCGCAGGCATTTCAAGTATCTGACACTTTATATGAATACATAATACACAGTTTTATTCATTTTTAAGAAATAAATGTGCATTTTTTGGTGTTATAGGTTAGATAAACTATTATTTAATATAAAAATTAGCCTAGCATGAAAATCTGCCCCTACAGTTGGTCAAAAGTTTACATCCTTCTTTCAGAATCTGCAAATGTTAATTATTTTACCAAAAGAAAAGGGGTCATACAAAATGCATGTTACTGTTTATTTAGTACTGACCTGAATAAGAAATTTCACATAAAATATGTTTACATATAGTCCACAAGAGAAAATAATAGTTGCATTTATTAAAAATGACCCTGTTCAAAAGTTTACATACACTTGATTCTTGCTACTGTGATGTTATCTGAATGATCCACAGCTGAGTTTTTTTGTTTTGTGATAGTTGTTCATGAATCCCTTGTTTGTCCTGAACAATTAAACTGCCTGCTGTTTTTCAGAAAAATCTTTTAGGTCCCACAAATTTTTTGGTTGTTCAGCATTTCCGTGTATTTGAACCCTTTCCGAACAATGACTGTATGATTTTGAGATCCATCTTTTCACACTGAGGACAACTGAGGGACTCGTATGCAACTATTACAGAAGGTTCAAATGCCCACTGATGCTCCAGAAGGAGAAACAATGCATTAAGAGACGGGGGTGAAAACAGAATGAAGATGTGTACATTTTTCATATTGTGCGTAAGTATCATATTTTTTAATTTAGTACTGACCTTCAGAGACTACAGAAAATAATTACATGTTTTGCAGAAGACTAAACAATTTACCCTGATCTTCAAATACAAAAAGTTTTCACTCCCCCGGCTCTTAATGCATTGTTTCTCTTTCTGACACATCAGTGAGTGTTTGAACCTTCTGTAATAGTTGCATATGAGTCCCTCATTGGTCTTAAAGTCATACAGTCATTGTTGGAAAGGTGTCAAACACACAAAAATGCTGGAAAACCAAAGAATTTGTGGGACCTGAAGGGTTTTTCTGAAGAACTGTTCAGGAGAAACAAGGGACTCATGCACTAAACAAACATGCATTTTGTATGATCCCTTTTATTTTGGTAAAATAATTAAAATTTAGCAGATTTTGAAAGGGGGATGCAAACGTTTGACCTCAGCTGTATATAAATTAGTATTTTAGCTTTAAAGAATAGTTCACATAAAAATTAAAATTCTGTCATTAATTACTCACTCTCATGTTGTTCCAAACCCATAAGGCCTTTGTTCATTTTCGGTACACAAATTAAGATATTTTGGATGAAATCCCAGAGCTTTCTGACCCTGCATAGACAGCAATGCTACTGACACGTTCAAGGCCAGAAAGATAGTAAGGACAACCGGTTCAACTGTAATGTTATGAAGCTACAAGAATACTTTATGTGTGCAAAGAAAAAAAATTACTTCATTAACAATTTCTTCAACAAGAACCTGGATGTGCTGTGCCTTGTTTACAAGCAGAAAACACACACTGTACATAAAACAGTCTCCGTAAACACGTCTGAATATTTAGACAGAGAAGATAACTTGCAATTTTTTTTTTTTTTTGCCCAGCCTTACTTATTTGAACTAGAATATACAGACAATGAACTAAAAAATGTATTTTGTTTTCTTTGCACACAAAAAGTATTCTTGTAGCTTCATAAAATTACGGTTGAACCACTGATGTGACATGAACTGTTTAATCAATGTCCTGAACATGGTAGTTTTGTTGCTGTCTACACAGGGTCAGAAAGCTCCTGGATTTCATCAAAAATATCTTAATTTGTGTTTCAAAGATGAATGAAGGTCATCAAAGGTTTGGAACAACATGAGAGTGAGTAGTCATAAATATCTCCTGTGCTTAGTAATCACCAATTCTTGAAGCCGATGGACCTCCTTTCACTGACCATTTGTTGAAAACATCAAAAAAAGACATTTTAAAATGTTTTAGACATTACTTCGTACCCTATTCATGGAAAGTGTCTTAAAAGATTACAGTCTTTGATATGGTCCTCACAGGAGCCTCTTACTGTTTCAGTTGTGAAAGGGTTTTATATTTGAGAAAGGGGCAGCATTAACCTTTGGTTAGAATTTAAAGAGGTTCTTGCTGAGCTGTGGCACTGTGGAGAAAGTTGATCTGACCTGTGGGTCTCATGCTTGCAGATGCAGTCGGCTGACTAGTGAGTTTCTGTGTTCAAACCTGCGGTTACGAGAGAGAGTTCAGCTGTCACAGCACATTGAAATAGGAAGTGAGGTAGGTTATGAATGTGTCTTGGCTTGGCCAGGTCCACTGAGAACGGCAAACCAAAACCTGTGAACTGTGAAGGCCACGGATAGGATGTCCATGTGCTTTTGGACAGAATTTAAGATCAGCAGACTTTAAGCTCCATCCCTCAGGCTTCGCAGGTTCAGCACTCTTGGGAGAACACAGTGTGCAGAAAATAAAGGACTGGGAGATGATTCAATCAATAAATTACCTGCCGTATTGCGTCAGACTTAGAGCACAGGACAGCTCGTCCAGGTGTGATGTCAAGTCTAGAACAGACCACAACTGGTCAAAAATGAGTGGTAGGTCTGCAACCAGATTCTCCAACCAGATAATCTAATGACATTAAAGGAGAATTTCATTTTCAGAACAAAAATTTACAGATAATGTACTCACCCGCTTGTCATCCAAGATGTTCTTGTCTTTCTTTCTTCAGTCGTAAAGAAATAATGTTTTTTGAGGAAAACAGGATTTCTCTCCATACAGTGGACTTCTATGGTGCCCCCGAGTTTGAATTTCCAAAATGCAGGTTAAATGCACCTTCAAAGGGCTCTAAACGATCCCAGAAGGATCTGGGATAATTAGTCTTATTAGGACTTATTAGTTCTACATCGCTGTTTTACCCTTTTTGTAAAAGACATTTGATCATGTTCACTTTGTAAACACTGGGTCGGTACTTCTGCAGCGATGTAGGATGATTTTGAAGTTGGAGGAAAAAATAAGATGGGAGTGTTTCGACATACGCTAACTGTATTGACCCGGTATACACAGAGTTCACACAGAGCTAGACAAGACAAGAATATGAGGTTAAAAAGTATATAAATTGTCTTTTTTTCTCAGAAAACAACCAATTGTTTCACCTTATAAGACCCTTGTTCCTCAGCTAGCATCGTTTAGAGCCCTTTAAAGCTGCATTTAAACTGCATTTTGGAAGTTCAAACTTAAGGGCACCATTGAAGTCCACTATATAGAGATAATTCCTGAAATGTTTTCCTCAAAAAACATAATTTCTTTACGACTAAAGAAAGAAAGACATGAATGTTTTGGATGACAAGGGGGTGAGTAAATTATCTGTAAATTTTTGTTCTGGAAGTGAACTTCTCCTTTAGAGAAGTGCTATGTTATACAAAATCAAATAGTAGTTAGTTTATAGTAGTTAGTTTAGTTTATAGTAGTTAGTTATGATGCAGAATTTGATTTAAGTTTCTTTTTAAGGTTTGTCTTAAAAAATATATTAATATTCTTATAAATATTCTTGGAAATACAAAATATGTGTTGTTTTTTCGTAAGTAGGAAAATATAAGGAAAATCTGTCAAAATTGTTTTTATTTCTTTATATATTGAAATACGTTTATTTTATTTTATATATTAGTTATATTTATTTATTTTATTTTGTCACCATTTACTCACTCTCATGTCATTCCAAATCGGTATGCTTGCTTTCTTCTACAGAACACAAAATATGATATAATTTGTGATTATATAATTAGAATATATATTTAATTTTCTATAGAAGATAAAAATAAGCTACATTTAGACATCCAAAACTACCAGCACTGCTTATATAAAATAAAGGCAAAAAATAAAACAGTTAATGTAATATTTCGTTTACTCTCCTGAGGCTGATAATCCACATTTCCTGAATCTTAAGCATGTACTTGTTGAAAAGAGGGGAAAACAAGACTTTTATTCACTCTCATGTTGTTCCAAGCCTGCGACTTTCTTAAAATAAGATAAAATGAAATAATATAAAGAATGTTTTTGTTTACACAGTCAATGTCAATGGGGTCCAGAACAACACTGGGCTCTCGTAGTTCAGGGGGAAAACACTCGTTGACCGATATTTTTTGTGTTTTTTAGGACCAATACCGATTATTACAGATCATGTATACAGATAACTGATATTTTGAAACCGATATATATGTCAGGTGTAAAAATGTAAATTAATGTCAAAATTAAGAGTAACAAGGGCTCTGACAAAAACTTTCTTTAAATGCTTTTTAATAATTTTATCGGCAAATCGGTTTTGAAAAAGATAATTAGCCATGCCTACAATTAGTCGACCCCTAGAAAAAACATGCATTTCAAAACATTTTATATTCTATAGAAGAAAGAATGTCATATAGGTTTGGAATGACCTTAATTCTTTATTTGTTAACATCTGTCAGTGATGACAAATGTTACTTTTTGGCTGAACTAGCCCTTTAAGAATGTACGAGAATCAGCCCTGTTCTGAAAGTTTACAGGAAAAATGCTAAATGCAACTAAGCATATAATCATGGATAATTAAGATAAGAAAATGAGTCTGCTTTTAAAATAGTTGAGAAAGCACCAATTGAGATCAACTGGTATGTAATCTATGAAAGCAGGAAAAGAAGAGACTGCTGATGTGGATGTCAGACACTCAAGAGAATGCAAGAGCAGACACTAACCCTAAGACCCTAACTTGATGCCATCAGCACCCCTGTTCTCCAAGCCAGTGGACTCTCCCATGCACCTGATCAAATCTATGTAAATATTTGGTGCGAGTAACATGAGGATGAAATTATCATTCCTTCCTGCAGTAAATTAAAGCAAACAGCTGCAGCTGTCTTGGGGAACGACTGGTTAAACAAACGCTGAGGCACTGAGCCCTACCTAGGCCTTGGCATCCATACCTCATCGCCCAGGCGTAACTTGTGTGGGGTCAATAACTCTACCCAGTGACCCGTCTGACAACCAGCCGTGTAGGAAGATCCTCTTGGCTCTTCTTGTAAGCATCTCTGCAGGCCTTTGAGTGAAACTGCTTGTCTACACCAAAAAACTGAACCCATAGATTCTGTGATTTTTCCACAAAGTACTGAAACAAGGCCTAAAATAACATTTCACTTCTAAAGTTTAACGTGAAAAGCTTTACTTTTGCTTTTTCAGTTTTGGACCGGTGTTAGGGGTTATTTTCTCAGTGTTTTGTAGCCTATGTGGTAGCCGAGAAAAACTTCTAAGTGTTGTATCCCGTGCCAGGCATCACTGATCAGGCTAGCACATGGAGAGCTGTTTATGTATGCCACTGTCACTCAGTATTACACCTATTGGCGGTAATGCTGACTGGCGTAGGACTTTGAAATCCAACCGAGCACCTTGGTAAAGCCAACATAAACGGGAACATGAAAGGAGCGCTCGTTTGGGTATCCACAAAATGATTAGGAGTAAAGAACATGGAGTAAAGAACTCAGTCTTTGAAAGGAGATGAAAAATTATCCAGTGAGTAACATATGTCTGCTATAACACCCAGCAAAAAGATTTCTAGGGCTGCATGATTTCCATTAGTGGATTTCCATCAAAATAAAAGTTCAAATTAAGAGGGCCATAAAGATTAGTACTGTAATTGTACAGTTGCAAAGTTAATAACGCTGCTGTTCAAAAGTTTGGGATCAGTAAGATGTTTAATGTTTTTTTTAAAGGAGTTTCCAACCTTGTTATGCTCCACAATGCTGCATTTATTTGATAAAAAATCCAGGAAAAACAGTAGTATTGTGAAATATTATTTCAATGTAAAATAACCGTTTTCTATGTTAATATATATTTTAAAATGTAATTTTAAAATGTAAATGTAATTTCCCCATCATTACTCCAGTCTTCAGTGTCACATGATCCATCAGAAATCATTCTAACTTGCTGATTTATTATTAATGTTGAAAACAGTAGTGCTGCTTAATAATTTGTTGGCACCTGTGATACTTTTTTTTAGGATTCTTTAATAAATATAAAGTTAAAAGGAACAGCATTTATTTAAAATAGAAATGTTTTGTAACAATATAAACTACCATGTGGTCAGTAAATTTTTATTCTTTCATTTTTTAAAGAAATTAATAGTTTTATTCACCAAGGATGTGTTAAATTGATAAAAAGTGATAGCAAAGATGTACATTGTTAAAAAAATAAATAAATAAATGCTGTTCTTTTTAACTTTTTATTCATCAAAGAATCCTGAAAAAAAGAATCATACTTTTCAAAAAGATATTAAACAGCACAACTGTTTGCAACATTGATAATAAAAGTAATAAATCAACATATTAAAATGATTTCTGAAGGATCATGTGACACTGAAGACTGGAGTAATGGCTGATGAAAATTAGAATATTTATATTCTGTATTTTTGATCAAGTAAATGCAGCCTTGACAATATTGAGCATAAGCATCTTACTGATCCCAAACTTATTGAACGTATGTATGTATATATATATATATATATATATATATAAAAGACTAACTAAAAGACTTATTGTTCAAAAAGCAGTGAATCAACAATCTTTCTCTCTGCAGTTTGAAAGCCCGTGACCACAGAGGCGAGTGACAATGCTGACAGTGCTCTGTGTCCTGCTAACGCTGGGGAGTCATGCCATGGGTGGAGGTTACGCCCCCATGCCTCAGATGAAATATGTGCAGCCCATGATGAAGGGACCTGTTGGGCCACCCTTCAGAGAAGGCAAGGGCCAGTATCTTGGTAAGTGTTTGTAATTAACAAAATCATCCATCTATCCATCATTACATCTGTCTAGTTTTCCCATCTATCCATTTTCAATTGATAGTGTAATTTACTGTATATTCTCACTACGGCTGCATTTATTTGATCATATACACAGTAAAAAACAATAATATTGTAAAATGTCTGGATATATGCCTATTTAGGTAAGAATTAGCTCTGGTCAAACAGCACTGAGAGTTTCAACTGTTCTATTATCAATATGTGTCTCTGTGTTAGTTCAAAACATATTGTCAGTGTGCATTAGTGGGAATTTTTTAGGTGACTCTTTCTTGCAGGATACATTGTTAAACCAGCAGGTGGCACCAAGTGTCTTGAATGAGTTATTTGAATTATTCATTCAGCTGATTTGTTTAAAAATACTGATTAATTCAGCAGCAAAACAAGTGACTGTCTTTATGAACGAGTCATCTGAATGAATCACAAGATTGATTAAAGAACAGCCACTCACTCATAAAGACACCTGTTTTGTGAATGAATGAATTTGGCTGGTTAAACTGGATTGCAGGAGGTTAGTCAGTAAGACTCAAGTTTTTGAACTGAAATACAATTTCATTTTAGTTTAAAAGCTGATATACAGTTATTGCACTAAAGTGGCACAATGGTTTAGTGTATGCACCCTTTTAGGCCCTTGATGACTGAGATTCTTCAGGCAAAGAAAGAGTCAGCAGGTTTTGCCAGAAGTCTGTCAGACTGAAAGCACTCGGGATGAACAATAAGAGAGGACAAGAATGGTTTGCAGTTTGCTGACTCCTCTCTGCTCTATGATATACGAGAGGGCATTGTGAGCATGTCACAGGAGAAGAAAGAAGAGGAAAAACAGTGACAGGGTGGGGTGAAGTCACCTCCATTCTGAGCAGTATGTCACAGGTCCATATAGTCCAAACCTGAAGGGAATCTAACGGTGTGTCAAAACAGTGTCAGAAACAAGAAGGAAGGGTCAAGAGAGTCTTGGGCTGATGAGAAATCGAGGGTAGGTGTGAAACGGAAGCTGTTGTGAAGTGTTTAAGATACATAAGAGGTCTCTGTTTCAAAGGTAAAGAGAAAATGATAAAACACAGCAAGGAGAAAAGAGCAAGAAGTGGCAAGATAGATTTTCCTGTGATGTGAGTGGTTTACCTGTTACTGATAGTTCAGGTTTTAGGGAAAGTTCACTCAAAGAGGAAAGTTTGGTCATTGTTTACACCTGTATGGAGACATTGTTGTGCAGATGAAAGTCATACAGGTTTGAGCAACACAGGGGTTAGTAAATTATGACTGAAATTTTATTTTGTACACGTCACACATGGTTTATTTTTAAAGGAGAACTCCACTTCCAGAACAACAATTTACAAATAATGTACTCACCCCCTTGTCATCCAAGATGTTCATGCCTTTCTTTCTTCAACCGTAAAGAAATTATGTTTTTTGAGGAAAACATTTCAGCATTTTTCTCTATATAATAGACTGCTATGGTGCCCCGATTTTGAACTTCCAAAATGCAGTTTAAATGCGGCTTCAAACGATCCCAAATGCGGTTGTAAACGATCCCAGCTGAGGAAG
>JAHKKF010532678.1:0-14480 GCA_019740295.1 Labeo calbasu
TAAAAAGTACAGTGTTTATTCAAAATATAAATATTTTATAACAATGTAAATTATTTATTATTAACTTTTAATAAACTTTTAATTAATAACTTAATACAGCCTTGGTGAATAAAAGTATTAATTTCTTAAAAAAAAAAAAAAAAAAAAAAAAAGAAACAATAAAAATGTACTGACCCCAAACTTTTGAACGGTAGTGTATGTTTTTAATGTTTTTAAGTCTCATGCTCAGACTCAGTTTCATTTATTTGATAAAAATACAGAAAAATACGGTAATATTAGGAAATATTATTGCAATTTAAAATAACAGTTTTCTATCTCAGTATACTTTAAAATATAATGTATTTATTTGATCAAAGCCGAATTTTCAACATCATTACTCCAGTCTTCAGTGTCACATGATCTTTTAAAAAACAATCTAATATGCAGATTTATTATCAATGTTGGAAAGAGTTGTGATGCTTAATTTTATTTTATTTTATTTTATTTTGTTTTTTTGTAACCTGTGATAATTTTTTTCAGGATTCCAAATAGAAAACATTTCTAAAAATGTACGTCTTTCCTGTTACTTTTTTTTTTTAAAATCAATTTAACACATCTTTGCTGAAAAAAAGTATTTTTTTTCTAACAAAGAAACAAACAAAAAATGTACTGACCCCAAACTCTGAATTATATCGTATATTGTTACAAAAGATTTCTTTTTTTCTTCATGTTTAATCAAATAAACGCAGCCTTGATAAGCAGAAAACACTTCTTTAAAAAACATTAAACATCTTACTGATTCTAAACTTTTGAACGGCAGTGTATTTTTTCTCTAATTTTTCTTATATATATACATATATATAAATCATACATGTTTTACTACAGTTGAGTTTAAAAAAACACATAAATCATATCTTTAATAGGTAAAGAATAATTTGAGAGGACAAGAGACGAAAACTGAATGTAACACAACGGTTACACAAGGGTTAAACGCAAATTTGAGTTAACCGTGTTAACTTTAGCAGCGTTCCACAAATTGAATTGAGCTCATAAGTTAATGTATTTGCTTATTCCACATTAGTATTTCTATCACAACCTCATAAACCCCCTGCAGTTCCATCACAATCCCCTAGGGGTTCACAAACCCTGGGGAAACCCTGCTGTGAGGGAATCTCTCTCTCTCTTTCTCTTTCTCTCTGTATATATTTTCACTACTTCTCCAAGTGGAAGTGGAGCATTCCGGAGAAAGCATGAGCACATAGTGCTCTCTAAGAGCTGTCGGGCTCCTGAGGGAACTCTAGCCGTAAAACACAAAACAACAGCATAAAAGCCACGGGCTGTACAGAAAAAAAGCCGTTTGGATTGAATCTGCGAGATCTGAATTAGAAGTGATGGATCTTAGAAAGTGACAGCTTATGAGTTTGCGCCAGTACAAGCCTCTGGTTAGAATAGTTTTTTGACAGCTATGTTTTTAAAAGCCATTTCAATTTTCACCTTTGCACACTCTGTTTTTTAGCAGACAGAAATGGACTGAATCACCCAAACCTGAGATAAACATTCAAGACAAGTTGAGCAATAAGCTATTCGCTTCTGCTCAGAGAAAAGAGAAAAGCGATCTCATGGGGTTGGACACGCAGAGCAACATTTGCTCAGAGCTACACGGTCGCTATGTGGTTGCTAGGGTGTTCTGAGGGCGAGACCTTGTGATCTGTGGCAGCTTTCGTTTAGATCTGGAGTACAAACGGTGCTGGATGAGTTACATGCGAACGTCAAAGTGAAATGATTCTCACAAGCTATTTTACTTGCATAATTTGGCTCAATGCAACATTTTAGTCCATTAACATCAGTCATTTTAGTTTTGTTTTCATGCTGACATTCATTACATATAGTTAAAGAGTTTGTTCAAATCACTATACATAAGAGCAACACTGCAAAATCACACAGAAAATGCATTAATGAGATTTTAAAAATATCTAAAAATTCTTCAAACAAGCTGACCTCACTTGGGAAGAAAGACTACGATACTTGTTTTATGGATAGTTTCTTGAATATAACTGTATGTTGTCCTGCTGCACTGCTGGATTTTTTCCCATTTGTTTGTACTTAAAATAAATAAAAAAAAGAGCAGTAAAAAAAAATGTGTTTAAGATACTTTCAATTAAAACAAGCTACAACAAGATGCTAAGTAATTTTAGCGTTTTAAAGATTTTTAGACATTTTAACTGGAAAATGCATGCAAAATGGATGCTAAGAGTAACATTATCCATTTTATTAAAAGATTGCAAAGAATTTTCTTCCAAAAAAAACACAAAAAACACAAACAAAACATGGACTTACATAATAAAGTTGAAAGAAAACCACACAGATTTTTTAAAATCTTTTTTATATCTAAAAATCCTTAAAACAAGATGAATTTACTTTAGAAGAAAGACTGTATTTTGTCCTGCTGCACTGGTACATTTTTTCCACTTGTTTGTACTTAAAATTAATGAACAAACAAACAAACAAACAAAATGCGTAGTAAAACAAAACTGTGTTTAAGACAAGTTCTAAAAAAAACAAAAACAAGTTCTAAAGCATTTTAATAATTTTATGACATTTTAACTGAAAAATGAGATTAAAAGCAAGGAAAATGCATGCTAAGAGTAACATATTACCAGTTTTATCGAAAGATTGCAAAGAATTTTCATTAAAACAAAAACATGGAATTACATAATAAAGTTAAAAGAAAACCAAACAGAAAAAATTATTATTAATGAGTTTTTAATGACTAAATATCTAACTGAATATCTGACTGAATATCTAAAAATCCTTAAAACAAGATGAATTTACTTTAGAAGAAAGACTAAGATACTCTAACTTGTTTTCATGGATTTTTTCCATTTGATTTTTAACTTGTTTAAACAAACAAACAAACAAACAAACAAACAAACAAATAAATAAATAGAGCAGTAAAACAAAACAAAAAACAACAAGTTCTAATACAGTAGCTTATGGAACACTGATAATTTTAAGCAATTTAAAATTATAAAATTTTAGACATTTTGAATAGAAAATGCATGGAAAATACATGCTAAGAGTTACATATTATCATTTTTACCGTCAAATTTATTATCAACGAATTTTCATAAAAAGACCATGTATTTACATATTAAAGTAAACTACGTGTTAAAGAAAAAATAGATTAATGAGTTTTTAATTACTTTTTTCCTTTTCTTTTTTTTTTTTTTTAACTTAATTTCCAGTTAAAATATCTAAAAATCCTTAAAACAAGATTAATTTACTTTAGAAGAAAGAAGAAAGATATTCTGATTTGTTTTGCATGGATAGTTTCTTGAATATAATTGTATAACGTCCTGCTGTAATGGTGGATTTCTTCTACTTGATTTTTTTAAACTTGTTTAATACTAAATAGATAGATATAAAGATACTTTCTATTAAAATTCTAATACAGTAGCTTATGGAGTACTGCTAAGTAATTGTAGCATTACAAAGATTTTTAGATATTTTAACCGGAAAATGAGAGAAAACGCATGCTTAGAGTAAAATATCAATCTTAACAAAAGATTGCAAATAATTTACATAAAAAGACCATGGACTTGCATAATAAAGTTTTTTTTGTACGCATAATAGTTGTTGTTGTTGTTGTTGTTTTCTTTTACTTAATTTTCTCTGGAAGGAGCACTAAGATACTCTGACTTGTCTCAGGGATTGTATCTCAAATATAATTGTATTTTGTCCTACTGCACTGGTGGATTTTTTAAAAAACTTTTTATACTAGTACTAATAAAAAAGTCTCTAAAAACGCATAATTTTCTATTAAAACAAGTCCTATAAAGTACTACTTTTCTGAAGAATTGCATAAATACATGTTAAGAGTCATATATTATACATTTTATCAAAAGATGGCCAATTATTTTCATAAAAATACCATAACCTTAGTTGAAAGAAATGTTTCTGGCAAAATGTTCAAGTTGCTGGACAAAAAAGATAATAAGAAAACAGGGAAACTCACCAACTTCTGACATCTCAGGCACAGATGTGACAAAGGGTCCGTCTGGGAATTTGGGGGCGTTGTCGTTAATATCCTGAACTTTAATAATAAACTCTGACTCTGGCTCCAGGGGTTTGTTGGTGTTAATGTCGATGGCCTGTGCGTGAAGAACATAATGTGATTTCTTTTCCCGGTCCAGACTTTTGGTGGCGTGGATGTCTCCCGTTACCTCGTTGATGATGAAGATACTCCCTGCTCCTTCGCCGCTAAGGATGTACCTGACCGAACCGTCGCCTTTGTCTGAATTAGAATGGAGCTGAAATGAGAGACAAAGAAACGTTGGTGTGTGATACTGATATGAATCAATATATTACAATACATTCAATAACCAGGGCTCATTAAGCACGTAATCTGCCAACAAACCCTTAAGCTACAAACCTTTTATGCACCTGATTTGCAAAAATAAGCCAATTCATTAGAATGCGAATGGTATCTGCCTGTGCAAATTTGTTTTTTCTTTTTATTTTATTCTTTTTTCTTTTTACTTTTATTGACTGCATTACGGTCATGATACTTCTGCAGAAATGTGCTAAGTTGTAATAAAAACAAAGTCACAATGCCAAAACTCTAAAACTCTTCTTCATACACAAATACAATTTCTTATTCTTCTGTTGATTTGGAGGTAAAATGTGACCTGAATACGTAAGATTCACCCACCTAAATGCCATCTGCACTTTCAAGACTTCTTTGAGTCTTTGCTCTTACAGTTCCCTCACTCTGGGACCTGAACGAGTGATCAGACGTGAAAACAAACTGGCACACGTTGGGGAGGATGTCTGACTGAACTGCATGCCCTCAAGATGCACTGGATAATAATTAAAAAAGCCCTAAATAACAATGCCGTCATTCCCAAAGCACGGCGAGAAGTGACAGGAGCGGTTAATGTTTTAGGAAGGCGTAATGTGAACCCATGGGATACCTGCTGTCTGAGCTCTGCACACAACAAGTAGTCTGCTCGATGCATGGTGTCTCAAGGCTCATTGGTTTTGTGATAAGGCAAAACATTGACAGAACACTCAAAGCGCTGAAAGCCCCGGTTCTCCTGAGTGTTTTATTGTCACTATCCAATAAGTGTCGGATTGTGATCCACTCAAACTCAGTTTAATGACTTGAGCACAGACTAAAGCAAACAAAAGCTTACACCTTGAGCCATGCAAGCACAGAAATTCAACACTGAACTGTGCATGAAGTATCAGTGCAGAAATGATTGGGTTATGTTAACTAGCAACCGAATGAGTTTTTAGACACTGTTATAGCAAACTTGCATTTAGGTCTGGATTCAGTATCATTATGAAACATACACTTTTCATGATCCAATCAATTCTAATTCAATTCCAACGAATATACTGAATTCAGTATGAATTTTCAGCATCATAACTGCAGTCCTCAGTGATGATCCTTCAGAAATCATTTTAATAAGAAGATTTAATGCTCAAGTAACATATTATCAATACATTTCATTAATGATTAGAAAGTGAAAAATAACATTGACGAGAAATTGATTTTTTTTTTTTTTTACAAAAGTCTTTGCTGTCACTTTTGATCAATGTAATGTATCCTAGCTGGATAACTAATAATGTCACAAATATCACTATAATTATCACTATTATTTATGAATGAAGAAATAATAAAAATATTCAAACTCAAAGTTTTGAATGGTAGTGTACATGTAAAAATATATAAAATGGCATATTGTGCAACCCCATAAATAAATAAATAAAAATAACACTTTTTTAAGATTTTTGGATTACTAATGATTTTTACTAATAATTACTAATGGTTTTACTAAGATTTTTATTAATAAATAAATAAATAGGATATAAATATCACTAATATTTTCGAATTGCTAATAAATAAATAAACATGAATTACTAATAATTAAATAAATAATAAATAAATAAATATTAATTAAAATTAAAATAAATGTATTTATTTTAATAAAATAAATACATTTTTATCTGAATAAATAATTTTATTTTAATAAAATTAAAAATAAATAGCACTAACATTTATGATTTCAAAAACAAACAAATAATATCACTAATATTTATCAATTGCTAATAAATAAATAAGAATTACTAAAAATTTTGTAAAAAAAAAAAGTAAATATGAATTACTAATAATTTCATACACAAATAAGTAAATAAACAAATAAATAAATATTACTAATATTTATGAATTGCTAATAAATAAACAAATATGAATTACTAACAATTTCATAAATAAATACATTCACTAAAATTTATGAATTATTAATTTCACAAACAAACAAGTATATACATATAACTAGTTTTTATGAATTACAAATAAACAAACAAATAAATACATTTTTGTTACTTTTTTTAATAAATAAATAAATATAACTAAGGTTTAAGGATTACTAATGATTTTATAAACAAATAAATATCACTAATATTTATAAATTGCTAATACATACATACAAATTACTTTATTAAAAAAACAGGCAAATAAATAAATAAATAAATATCAGTAATATTTATGAATTGCTAATAAATAAATATGAATTATTAATAATTCCACAAACAAACATATAGATATAAATAATAATTATGAATTACAAACAAACAAACAAATAAAGAAACAAATAAACAAATCAATCAATCAATTAAATAAATGAATGAATGAATGAATGAACGGATAATGGCCCCAACGTTTTGAATGGTACTTCTTAGACTGGTGTCTGTTTTAATTTCTTGAAGACATTTAGGAGAAACCTCTAAGATAGTTACTTAAATCTGAACCGAAGTTGTAAAAGAGCAATGTTTGAGCAACCAAATTTTCCTCTGGGCTCAGATTTGTGAGGAAAAGTCTAGTCTGAATGAAAGAAACATTCCCTTCATTTAAACTTAATATTGTACATGGCATTTTGAATCTTTGAATCTCATCTTTTAAAACTACGAGTAGCTAACACAACACAAATGAAACACTTTAAATACATCAGAGAGCATAAATAAGACCCCAGACATCGATTATGAACTTGTAATCTGATCAAAACGTATTAAAAGGACCGCAGTATCGCCTTGGAAGCCCAGTCAGTGGAAATTACCAGAGGAAAATGGCACAAAAGACATTAGACACTTCCCCGCACCATCACATGAAGGGGTGAAACTCATTCCCTGGGTTATTTGACTGTTTGAGGCCAAGAATTGTGCAAACCGTGGTCGGTAATACAAACAGCGATGCTGAAATTAATTCGTAATTAAAGGAGAGCGTGGGCTGATTGCACAGTCGGGTCGACGGCGGGAGTGAACTGTCCGTTTCTGTCAGTAAACAGAGCACTCAGGCGAGCAGTCAGTAATTAGCTGAACGGTCAGAGCTCACACTCGGGCTAGAACCTCTCCAATCAGAAGACAAGTTAATGAGACTTTATGCTAGAAGCCCGTAAACAAAATCAGTTGCAGCCACAGTGAATCTGCACCAATTATTCTACATTATCTTCTCAAAAAACAATCAGCTTTTTCTGGGTGCACCTCAATCAGAGGAAAAAATGGGGGTTTAGAAAAATAAATTTCCAATTTAGCTTAAGCAAGAGTGCTGCTGTACTAAATAACTAAGAAACCTACATTTAAGGCAAAATGTGCTCACTTATATACATCATATAACTTCAATATTTACTTTATGCTATTTATTTTTGTGGAAATATATATATATATATATATATATATATATATATATATATATATATAATTTTTATTTAATGAATAGAAAGTTCAAAAGAACTTTTTTTTTTTTTGGAAACAGGAACTTTTTTTTTAATAATACAAAAGTCTTTACTGTTACTTTTGATAATTTGAATGCATCCTAGCTGCAGCTACTAANATTTAATGAATAGAAAGTTCAAAAGAACTTTTTTTTTTTTTTGGAAACAGGAACTTTTTTTTTAATAATACAAAAGTCTTTACTGTTACTTTTGATAATTTGAATGCATCCTAGCTGCAGCTACTAATATTTTTCATTCATTCATTCATTCATTCATAAATAAATAAATAAATAAATAAATACAAATCTTACTGACCCCAAAGTTTTAAATGGTAGCATGTAAAAATATATAAAATGTCACACTGCATCACTAAAAAAAATAAAAATAAAAAATAATAATCAATAAATTTGAACATGCATGCATGCATGCATAAATAAATAAATAAATAAATATCTTTTTGACTACAAAGTTATGAATGGTAGTGTATATGCAAAATATATAAAATGTCACACTGTGCATCATATTAAAAAAAAAAAATCAATCAATAAAATTGAACATGCATGCAAAAATAAATAAATAAATAAATAAATATCTGGTCACACTGTGCATCATTAAAAAAAATCAATCAATAAAAATAAAAAATAAATAAATACCTTACTGACTCCAAAGTTTTGAGTGGTAGTGTGTATGTAAAAATGTATAAAATGTCATATCGTACATTATTAAAAAAATCAACAGAGATAAACAAAATAAATAAAGAAAAAATTAAGTAAGTAAATAAATAAATAAATAAATGACCGCAAAGTTTTGAATGGTAGTATGTAAAAATATATTAAATTTCATATTGTGCAACATTTAAATAAATAATTAAATAACTTACTGACCCCAAAGTTTTGAATGGTAGTGTGTCTGTAAAAACTTACTCTTACTTTCATATTCTGCATTATTAAAAAAAAAAAAAAAATCAATAAAGAAAAATGAATGAATGAATGAATGAATTAATTAATTAATGAATGAATAAATATCTTACTGACTGCAAAGTTTTGAATGGTAGTGTGCTAGCAAAAATATCTAAAATGTCATATTATGCTACATTAAAATAAAATAAAATAAAATAAATAAATAAATAAAATTTCTTAATGACTGCAAAGTTTTGAATGGTGGTATGTTAAAATATATAAAATGTCATAAAATAAATAATAAAATAAATAAAAAAATAAGTAAATAAGTAAGTAAAATAAATAAATAAATATGTAAAATGAACACAAACAAACAAACTAAACATCTCAAATACACACTTCAAGTGAAATATATCTTAATTTGCGTATTTTTAGGTTGGTGTAATTTGCTTTCTGCTGCTGTTGCAATAATGGCATTGTGATAATAATGGGTGCTGTTGGGATTCCACACACACCCCATGACAAATTAAACAGGATTCATTGTGAAATCCCAATGCAACACCATCAGGACGGCTGAACCCAACCCCATTCCTTTCACACTCTGGCTCTGCTGCTTCCAAATTTGGTCCCAGCCACACAAGGGAACATAAATTTCACTTAACCTGCAGTCAGGCTTCTAATTTGGCCACTGACTTAGCTGGGCACAGGCTAATATATCACACTCTGTCTCTGCAGCGGCTCCACTGACGCTCAGTCAAGCCCTCACTAATGGCAGGAAATAAAAGTGGCACTGGGTCAATAGAGCCAAGACCAGCCAGCTAAAACACAGGGTGGGCCATCATTCCTGGAGTGATAACAGAGTGCAATGTATTAACTTTATCAATTAAATTTAAGTGCCACATATAAAACTGAATCCCATCTGTATATCAACTACTTCAAGGCCACCAAACAAATGAAGCTAAAATATTAAAAGCCAAAGCAGGTGTGACACTAAGAACACTGAGAGAAGAAACATCTCCTTTACTTTAACAAGCTCTTTATGAAAAGAGAGAGAGAGAGAGCGAGAGAGAGAGAGAATTTTTAAACGGCAAAATAATTTTATACAAAGGCCCTATAAAGCCTACGGTATTATATTTGATACACACTTTTCTAAGCCTAAATGATCATTGCGCTGCCTTACATTTTTAAGTTGAATTAAACTGGCTGTACAAGTTATTACAACTAATATTAAACAGACTTAAAAAATTGAGCTAAATCTTGTATAATTAAAAAATGTTAAAAATGACTTCAAATGAAATCTTTTTTTTTTTTTTTTTTTTTTTACAGTGACTGAGGTATAATAATAATGATAAAAATAATATTAATACAAAATGTATATTACATTACTAAATATTTATTTATTTAATAAGTTCAATAAAAAACGTTTAAGTAACCAAAATAATGTTTCCATGACTTACATCATTTTTTTTTACAGTGAATGAGGTGTAATACTACTACTGCTACTAATAATAACAACAACAACAACAAGCAACTATTATTATTATTATTATTATTATTATTATTATACAACATTCTACAGTATATATTATATTTCTACTTATTTATTTATTTATTTATTTACTTACATTCAATAAAAAGTTTCCAAAACATGTTTCCATGACTTATATATACATATATACTTAATAATAATAATAATAATAATAATAATAATAATAATAACAACAATAACAATGCAAAATTGTATATATTACATTAGTAAATATTTATTTATTTAGGTTCAATAAAAAAAGTTTAAGTAACAAAAATCATGTTTTTTTCATTTTTTACAGTGACTACTACTACTACTACTACTACTACTAATTATAACAACAACTATTATTATTATTATGCAACATTTTATATATTATATTACTACTTATTTATTTATTTACGTTCAATAAAAAAGTTTAAGTTACAAAAAAAAACATGTTTCCATGACTTACATATTTTTTTTTTGCAGTGACTGAGTTATAATAACAACAACAACAACAACAATAATAAAAATAATGCAAAATTGTATATATTACATTACTAAATATTTATTTATTCAGGTTCAATTAAAAAAGTTGAAGTAAAACATGTTTCCATGACTCATTTTTTTTTACAGTGACTGAGGTGTAATAATAATAATAATAATAATAATAATAATAATAATAATAATAATAATAATATAAAACAATTACTAATATTATTATTATGCAACATTGTATATTTTATATTACTATGTCTTTATTTATGTTCAATAAAAAATTTAAGTTACAAAAAAACATGTTTCCATGACTTTTTAAAAAATTTTTAGTGACTGAGATGTAATAATAATAATAATAATAATAATAATAATTATTATTATTATTACATAACATTTTATATATTATATTACAATGTATTCATTCATTCATTCTTGTTCAGTAAAACTAAAAAATAGAATAGATAAATACATAAAAATCTTATTTGTTTTCAAGTCTGACTCATTACAGTAAAAAAAGTTCATTTTTCTTACTCCATTGGCAAACTGTTTCCCTTGTTTTAAACTTAAGACTTATTAAATTGTGCTAGACTGTTGTTAAAACAATAACTTATATTAAAGCAATAAAACCAAACTTATTTTACGTAATATATCATCTTGCAAGTAAACTAATCTTTTTTAAGGACGCTTAGAAAGTAACATTCAAGAAAACAGTATTCTGCAAAACACAAAAAATGGCTTTTCTACCGATAAAGTTTATTTCCATTCACTTTTTCTTGTCTTTTCAGCCGTTCCCTTATCAAAAACCTCATTATTTCTGGATTTTATCATCCGCACTTAGAATATCCTCCAAAAATGACACCTTAAATAAGACGTCTCACACTTGTACAGCAGCATCCATTAACAGGAGCGACTGTTACCGCTGAATAATGCTCACAGTAACCCTGTAACCTTGGAAACTCAGCAAATGAACTTCTTCACTTTTCTTTTCCTCTGACAGAAGAGAGCAACTGATCTATCCAATCCATGTTTCAGAGATTCCAGAATCCATTTTTGTCAAGACCTTTCTATAAATGTGCACTTTATCACTGACTAGACTTAAATAAACACAAAAATAATGAAAAGTATCATTCTGAAAAGCTATTACCAACTCTATGCATGTAAGTATGATTCATTTAATGGGTCTATTACTCATATAATGTTTGCAATCATATTACCTGGAGTAAAATCACCCAAAATTGCTGTAAAATTTAGAAGCAAAATGAATGAAGACAAGTCTCATTAAGTCTGAGTCAGGATGGATGGAGTGTGGGATAGAAAAAAAGCCTCAATGACAGGACAGAAAGTCTTTGAGATGCAGGAGGGAGACAGAATGAAGGAGAGGGAGATGGAGGGAGTATGAGGAGGAGCGAAGGAGAATGAGGTCAAAGAGTAAAATAAACTCATCAATCACCAGCGAGCTTTATATTCACAATTAGTAAGGTGGACTTGTCTCTGATTAAACTTATCCTTTTTTCCTCTGAAGAGCTTTTAATCAGTGCGTGTGTGTGTGCGCGTGCGTGTGCGAACAGTGCTTTTGTTAGGAGTTCAATAATCGCTTCATTTTCTCCAGCCTGCACTTTTCTAATCAGGTCCATTTGGTCAACACTGCACCAAAAACTGATTTAGTGCAGCCGCGGCCCAGACGGCTGCACTAAATTACACTTTTTATGTAGAAGTTGCTCTTTTATAGCTCAGGAGACTTACTGTTTTCATATTTAATTTTGTTAAGTACACACTTGGGCTCAGATATTCTCTTCAGTTAAAGTTAGACACAACTGTGATCCTGGACCACAAAACCAGTCGTAAGATTTTTCCTTTATGCCAAAAATCATTAGGATATTCAGTAAAGATCATGTTCCATGAAGATATTTTGTAAATTTCCTACTGTAATTATATCAAAACTTAATTTCTGATTAGTAAAATGCTTTACTAAGAACTTCATTTGGACAACTTTAAAGGCGACTTTCTCAATATTTAGATTTTTTTGCCCCCTCAGATTGCAGATTTCCAAATATTATCCAAACCATACATCAATGGAAAGCTTATTTACTCATCTTTCAGATGATGTATTAATCTCAATTTCCATAAACTGACACTAATGACTGGTTTTGTGGTCCAGGGTCACAAATGAGATAATTGTTTCAAATCTTGAACATCCTGTTGTGTTGGGGTCAATTCGACCCACTTTTGATAATACTGGTTAAACTATTTCTTATTGAAATAACCCATAAACACATTTATTACTTATTTCTATTTATTTATTACTGCAATTTGGTGAATATTTCTAATTTGGGGTAATGAATGTGCACGCCAGGTTTTGATATGTAAATGTGTTTAGGAAAGGCTGTATAAAAGCTGTTCAATGTCAATTTGATCTCTACTGGTTTTCATGCAATTCACCAAAAATCAACACTTGAAAAACACTGAAGATGCAGGTAAAAGAAAAAAATACTGTAGCTTTTCAAACACTAAATTATGAAATAAATGGGAACTTTTTTTAGTTTACTGAAAATTGAACCATCCAAAGAAAAATCACTTCATTGAGTTTCACAGTCAAAAAAAAATCTGTCAAAGGTTGTTTCTGGTAGTTAGTTTCTTGTGGATTTCAATTACTAGACTCTTTCAGCACTAAAAAAGAAATGTGAGAAACCCATTTTACACTCACAAGGGTTTGAGAACCAGACAGCTAAAACAATAGAAACAAAACAGGAAAAATAGAAGGGACATACTCAGTTTCTTCCATGTTTTATTTTTTTTCTCCTCCGAAAGGCTACAGTAGAGGTTTTCAGCTTTTACACAAATCTTTAGCATTTTTCATAAAGGCAATTTTACTGGTTTTCATGCAATTTTCCAAAAACCAACACTTTAAAAACGCTGAAGATGCAGGTAAAAACAAACAATTTTTCCTGTAGCTTGTCAAACACTGAATTATGAAATAAATGGGAACTTTTTTCAGTTTACTGAAAATTGAACCATCCAAAGAAAAATCACTTCATTGAGTTTCACAGTCAAACAAATCTGTCAAAAGTTGGTTTTGGTAGTTAGTTTCTTGTGGATTTTAATTAGACAGCTAATACAATAGTTTTATATGTTTCTCCTCTGAAAGGCTACAGTGGAGGTTTTCAGCTTTTACACAAATCTTTAGCATTTTTCATAAAGCCAATTTTTGGCAAATTGCATGGAAACAAATGTGAGCCAATTTGACTCAAAACAGAGAAGTTGTAGCCAGTTTTTGAACTCAACAGGAACAACATTTAGTTCCACAAGCTGATGCATAATCATAAAAACACTCATTTTTTATTTCAAATTATTTCTCATTGAAATTTGGGGAATATTTCTAATTTGGGGCCATGAATGTGCATGCCATGTTTTGACATGTAAATGTGTTTTGGAAAGGCTGTACAAAAGCTGTTAAATGTCAATTTGAACTCTACTGGTTTTCATGAAATTCGCCAAAAACCAACACTTTAAAAACACTGAAGATGCAGGTAAAACCAGAAAATCTTTCCTGTAGCTTGTCAAACACTGAATTATGAAATAAATGAAACTTTTCAGTTTACTGGAAATTGAACAATCCAAAGAAAAATCACTTCACTGAGTTTCACAATCAAAAAAACTGTCAAAGGTTGTTTTGGGTAGTTAGATTCTTGTGGATTTCAATTACTAGACTTTTTCAGCACTTAAAAAGAAATGTGAGAAACCCATTTTACACTCACAAGGGTTTGAGAACCAGACAGCTAAAACAATAGAAACAAAACAAGAAAAATAGAAGGGAGATAT
>JAHKKF010532679.1:0-31012 GCA_019740295.1 Labeo calbasu
CGACTGAAGACAGAAAGACATGAACATCTTGGATGACAAGGGGGTGAGTAAATTATTTGTAAATTGTTGTTCTGGAAGTGGAGTTCTCCTTTAAAAATAAAATAAGAATTATTTTAAAGATAACTAATAATAAAAAAAAAAATCTAATAAAAAAGGGGCAAAATGTGAAATGCAAAAAATAATAATAATAGTAATAAAATGATGCGCTAAATTTGAACAGAAAAAGATTCTGCCGATATTTATCGATAAATGGCATTTCCATCAGCTATATTGGTAAAAAGTTTGAAGCGCTAAATATTTTTTTGCTAAAAATTCTTGGATGGAAACCTGGCTTGTACTGCACTGTGTAATGCAGCTCAGAGATGCCATGAATGCATTTACACTGCAGTCGCAAAGTAATGTTATGAGATTATTGTTCTAAGTATAACAAAGATTGAATATAGAACCATCAGTGATGGGCAAAATAGAGCAAAACTGCCAATACTGGCAATATTATGTCTTAACTGTGTCGATGCGATCAGGTCCGGCTCCTGGATGGCATCTGGAGTACATCGATGTGAAGGACGACTTGCTGGGCCAAACCTTCCGCTTCCCCTGCGACCGATGGCTGGCCAAAAGTGAGGACGACGGGCAGATCATGAGGGAGCTGGCATGTGCCAATAATGATATTCTGGATCTCAGTGACAAGACCAGTAAGAGAAGAGCGCTCCCTACCAGTGTAACCCAAGTACAGTGTGTTTATTTTTTGCATGTCAATTTTCTTTGCAATGTCTTTTCAGAATATGGAATTGAGATCACAACAGCCAACTCTGAAGATGCCGAGACGAAGGAGAACGTCTGGATTATTCTGGAGGGAAAAAAAGGACGTTCAAAGGAGTTTATGATGGAGAATTCAAAGAAGAAGAAGTTTTTGCGGTTTGTACAGTGACCCGGTTATACGTGGTGTAATTTTAGCCAATATTGCAATGTCAGATAAATATTTTATTACGAATCAGGGTTATTATAGTTTATTAAAATAAAAACAAACCATAAAAAATGGTTACATTTAAAATAAATGTTAAAAGAAAAACTTGTTTTGGCTATTAGCTAAAGCAGCAGTTCTCAATTTTCTATTCATTAGAAATATAAATTACTAAAGACTGTATAGACATTTAAAAAATAATAAAGTAATATTAAAAATAACATACAAGTACAAATAATTTTAAAACGTTAACCAAAATTGAAAATAAAAAATAAAAAAAATGTAAAAAAGAGATAAAATAAAAAAATATAAATAACTAATAATAATAAAAACGAATAAACATCTCAAAAACAAAAAATACTAAAACATTTACTAATGTTAACTAAATATTAAAATACTTACCTTAAACTTGTTTATTTGTTTGTTTAGTTTAACTTAATGTACCAAAATAACTAAAATAAAATTACTAAAAACTATATAGACGTATTAAAAATAAAATAAAACTTATTTTAAAGATAATTAATAATAAAAATATCTAATAAAAAAGGCAAAATGCAAAACATACTACAATTTTAACCAACATTTAAAAAAAATGGAAAATACAAAATAAAAAATTATTTAAAATATTAATAAAAACTTACTTATTTTAAGTTTTTCTCATTTTAAGCACCTCTTTTTTAAAACCAAAACTGACACAAAATGAATAAAATCTATATAGACATTTAAAAAATAAGTAAAATAAAAAAATGAATATTAGTAAAGACTAATAAAAATGACAAAAACAATACTAAAATGTTAACTAAATATTAAAATACTTAGCTTAAAGTTGTTTTATTTGTTTGTTCAACATAGCTAAAACTGAAATAAAAATGACTAAAAACTATATAGATGTATTAAAAATAAAATAAAAAATAGTTGTAAAGATAACTATATAATAAAAATATCTAATAAAAAAGGGCAAAATGCAAAAAAAACCAAAAAAACCCCAACCGTTAACCAAAATTAAAAACAAAATGGAAAATACAAAAATAAAAAATAATTTAAAATATTAATAAAAACTTACTTATTTTAAGTTTTTTCCTCATTTTAAGGATTTCATTTTCATTTGCTTTAATTTGATGTGTAGTTTTGATAACTAACAAAAAAAATGAATAAAATCTATATAGACATTTAAAAAATAAATAAAATAAAATAACTAATAATAAGAGCTTATAAAAAGGCTAAAACATTCACTAAATATTAAAATGCTTAAACTTGTTTTGTTCGTTCAGTATTTCTCATTTTCATTTAGTTTAACTTAATATACCAAAATAACTAAAACTGAAATAAAAATGACTAAATTCTATATAGACGTATTAAAAATAAAATAAAACTAATTTTAAAGATAACTAATAATAATAAAAATGTCTAATAAAAAAGGCCAAATGCAAAAAATATTACAATGTTAACTAAAATTGAAAACAAAATGTAAAAAAAAACCTAATTCTAAATGTTAATGAAAAATATATTATACTAAAATAATCTACTGCATTATATTCTTTAGACCTGTCCAAATGTCTAATAATGAAAGAAAACACATTTTTAGAGTGATAATCATTTAAACTAAATGAACATTAAAAAATGCGCTGACTAATAATGCATCATAATCCGACTCCGTTTCAGCGGTGCCACGGATTCATTCGAGTTTTCCTCTAAAAATGTGGGCGAGATCGTTGGTATTTGTTTGGGCCATATAACGAAGGAGAAGAAAGTGAAGAATGAGTCTTTCTGGCACGTGCAGGAGGTGGTGATCACCGAGAAAGAACTGAGAAACAAGTGAGTTTACGTCACGTACGTCTCAAATACTGTGGTGAGCAGATCTGAGCGTCGTTCTCTCTGTTCGTCTTCCGCAGATTCTACTTCACGTGCGACGCTCGGATTCCGCTGGCGGCGAAGAAAGACGAGTTCATGACGTTCGAGTGCACCAAAACCGTGGAGAGCTTCGCCAGCAAAGTGCGCAGTCTGGTTCCCGTCAAATACGAGATCATCGTCATCACCGGAGACGTGAAGGGAGCCGCCACCGACGCCAACGTCTTCGTCACGCTCTACGGCGTCAACGGAGACTCTGGCAAACGAGCGCTCAAGGGGAAGTTCAGGAACCTGTTCGAGAGAGGACGGACCGACCGCTTCCTGCTGGAGATGCTGGATCTGGGCGAACTCTTGAGGATCAAAGTGGAGCACGACGACAAAGGCACGTCGTCCGGATGGTACCTGGAGTGCGTGGAGGTCACCAACACCGCCAACTGGGTGACCACCATCTTCGTTTGCGGAAAGTGGTTGGACAGAAATAAAGCGGACGGACAAATTCACAGAGTCCTGTATCCCAAATATTAGACGCTTTGGATTTTTAACTAAAGACGTTTTGGGACAAAGCAGTTTGTACTTTTGTAAAGAAATTCAAATAAACGTCCTTTATACTGAGAATTACTGTCGTCTTTGTCATCAGGCGTCTGTAGATCGAGTCACATCGTCAAAGGATTGAACTAAAACGGCCACAAAAATGAATAAAATCTATATAGACATTTAAAAAATAAATAAAAAATGATAATCAATACTACAATGTTAACTAAAATTGAAAACAAAATGGAAAATATAAAAACAAAAAATAATTAAAAATATAAAAACTTACTTTAGGTTTTTCTGATTTTAAGCATCTAATTTTAATTTACTTTAACTTGATGTACTAAAAGAACTAAAACTAACACAAAAATGAATAAAATCTATATAGACATAAAAATAAATAAAATAATAATAAAACAAATGTTAATCAAAATGAATAAAATAATAATAAAACAAATAGCAATAATAAAAACTAATAACAAAACTATATAGACATTAAAATTTTAAATATATGTATTTTAAAGATAAATAATAATAATAAAAAATATCTAATAAAAAGGGCTAAATGCAAGAAACACTACAATGTTAATCAAAATAAATAAAATAATAATAAAACAAATAGCAATAATAAAAACTAATAAAAATGTCAAAAACAAAAAATACTAAAATGTTAAATAAATATACTTAAAACTTGTTTTATTTGTTTGTTCATCATTTCTTATTTTTATTTAGTTTAACTTGTACTAAAATCACTTAAACTGAATTAAAATTACTAAAAACCATATAGACGTATTAAAAATAAATAAATAAATATATATATATATATATATATATATATATATATATAAATATAAATATTTTAAAGATTTAAAGACTAATACAAATAAAAAAGGGCTAAATTAAAANTTCATCATTTCTTATTTTTATTTAGTTTAACTTGTACTAAAATCACTTAAACTGAATTAAAATTACTAAAAACCATATAGACGTATTAAAAATAAATATATATATATATATATAAATATAAATATTTTAAAGATTTAAAGACTAATACAAATAAAAAAGGGCTAAATTAAAAACAAAATGGAAAATATAAAAATAAAGCAATTCAAAATATTAATAAACACATACTTAAGCTTTTCTTATTTTAAGCATCTAATTTTAATTTACTTTAACTTGATGTACTAAAAGAACTAAATCTAACACAAAAATGAATAAAACCTATATAGACATTAAAAAACTAAATAAAATAAAAATAACTAATAATAATAAAAACTAATACAAATTTCAAAAACAAAAAATACTAAAATGTTAACTAACATTAACTAAACATTAAAATACTTAAACTTGTTTTATTTGTTTGTTCAACATTTCTCATTTTCATTTAGTTTAACTTGTGTACTAAAATAACTAAAACTGAATTAAAAATGACTAACAAAACTATATAGACATTAAAATTTTAAATTAAAAATATCTAATAAAAAGGGCTAAATGCAAAAAACACTACAATGTTAATCAAAATGGAAAATATAAAAATAAAAAAATAATTCAAAATAATAAAAACTTACTCATTTTAAGCTTTTCTCATTTTAACTAATACAAAAATGAATAAAATCTATACAGGCATTTAAAAAAATAAATAAAATAAAAAATAAAAACAACTAGCAATAATAAAAACTAATCAAAATATAAAAAAAATACTGAAATGTTAACTAACGTTAACTAAATATTACATTATTAAACTTGTTTGTTCAACATGACATTTTCATTTAGTTTAACTTGATGTACTATTACTGAAAACTATACAGACGTATTAAAAATAAAATATAATTTAAAGATAACTAATAATAATATATATAATAAAAAGGGCTAAATGCAAAATAAAAACTACAATGTTGACACAAATTGAAAACAAAATGGAAAATATAAAAATAATTAAAAATATATATAAAATTTACTTCTTATTTTAACCTAAATCCTAAGGGATTTGTTCATATTTAATTTGCTTATATACAACATTATGTTCCTCCAACAACTGTGAAAATATATTGTTTTTTTTGTCTGTTCCAAGTATTTTCTGAATTACAGTGACAAAAATGAGATGTCCAAAATTCCCTGTAAACACATTTGAGACTAATATGTCAAAAAAACTAGAAATGTATGCAAATTAGTGCATATTTAATAAAAGAATGCCTCATTTGCATATTTAAACCTAACATTTTAGAAAACTTGTAATACAAAAAGTGTTTGCAATTATGAATGTAATCAATCAACTGGGTAAGGCGGTAACTATTAGTTAATTTTTTTTACCCTATTGATCTGCAGTGCCTCACCTTAAATAATTATTCACTTTTAAAAACCATCAAACTGTGTGTTTAAGCAAGTAAATTATTTGTTAAATATCCATTTTTGCATTTATTTTATTTACTTAAGACTCCATTTCTACTGAGAAATAAACTTAGTAGTCACGAAATGTGAAATATTCACAAATCCTGTTGTTTTTGGTGCTTTGGAAGCTGGTCTGAAATCAGATCTCCTCAAAATGTAGATCAGTGATTCTCAAACTTTTTTTTGTCAAACCATTGGAGATTTGACACAAAAAAATCTGGAAGTCCCCCTAAAATTTTAAATTCATTTCACAAAAATATTTCATCCTTTCAGTAAACGTTTGCACATTTTTAGCATTTAAATCAACTCTCAAACCCTGTGGGTTGGAGGGACTGACATGTAAACTAATTGATATGTCGTATTTTTCCTTTATTTTACGCACTCATGACTTAATTCTACTGAGAAGTAAACCTATTTGTAAGGTTATCTAAAATCCAATCCACTTAAATGTTTTTTAATCATTAGATATGTTATTGGTGACTTGGAACCGGTCTGAAACAGTTTTCATGGTACACTCTTAAAAATAAAGGTGCTTTAAAAAAAAATTCAAAGCAATGCCATACATGCCAATGCCTTCTTTCATCACAAGGAACTTTTTGTGAAACATAAAAGTTCTTCATATGTTAAAGGTTCTTTATGAAACCATTTAGACAAAAATGATTCTTCTATGGCATCGTGTTTAAATGTTTTCACTGGAACATCCATACTGATTGCCACTATTATATTGTCACATTATTTGTGTGAGACTTTAGCATTGGATGTCTCATCATAGTTTGCATCTTTCATGAATCCAAATATGAACATTTGCAAGTTGTTGCACTACAAATGTTGTGACAAAGACTAAAAGGTAAAAAGATTTTGCTGGGCATCAAGAGCCACAGTGTTGTGAATGTGTTTTTATCAGTGTCTGATTAATTGATTGATTGATTGATTAATCACATGATCACTGATGACGATCAGCTGTGCTGGAGGTTTTAAAGCTCCTGTGAGACTCTCAGATGGTTTTAGACAGCCACCAGCTGCTTCTGAGAGATTTGTGTCTTCCTTTCTTTGTGTTGTTTATTTGTTCTTTCTTTTATTCAAAAAGATGGTTATTAATTTCTTCTTTTTCACATTTTCTGTTCGTCATCAGTTTGTTTTCTGTTAGTTTGAACCTTTGTTAGTCTGTACAAGGAGTTTTGTGTTGTCACGACACCTTTCTTTTGATAAAGCAGTTTCTTTTGAAAGACTTTCCCTCTATTTCCTAATTTGTATATATAGTGTGAACCCCTGTATGGAAGCTTTCTGTTGTTGTTGTTTTTTTCATTATTATTGTTTGAACTTTACCAAGAACAAAACATATTTTACAAACATGAGCACAAATATTCTTACATGTCAGGAGTAATGCAAATCTATGAAACAACACGATAAATAAATGAAAAAGAAGAGAAAAAAAACAAGAGAAAACCTTTTTACATAAGCCACTTGTACTAATTAAACCGCTATATAGCTTTTTTTTTTTTTTTCTACTGTCTCCAAATATATATTTTATATCAACTTTAAATTGTTCAAAATTTGGTAATTTATGATCCCATTTGACTTCATGAATAGAGTGACGGCAAATAGGCCTATAATCACAATCAAACGTAAATAGAAAACTCTCAACACCATCAAATAAAAAACTTTTTAACATAATATAAGCTTCTACAAAATTAACAGAAGTCATAGCTTTTTGTGTTGCCCTATTTAATGGGACTTGGGACATTCCCAAAATTGATTAATAGTTTCAGGGGAAACCTAACAATGTTCTCCACAAAACGCTCCATGTCTGCTCCATTACGCAGCACTCCCCGCGTTTTTAAAACGTGAAAAGGTTTAAAAAGTTGATTTTACGTTTCTCTGCCTCAGGGAGTATAATAACCGCGCTCGTCAATGTCAACATGATCGCGATGACCAATCAAATCAAAGTAGGCGGGATTTACCGTTCAGAATCGGCGCGCGAACTCCAACGCGCCGCTTTTAACGGTGAAAGAATGTAAGACGAAATGTAAGTAGCTAAACATTTAATATTTGACAACTGTTTTACGATAATAATATTAAACGACCCACAGTAATATCTAGTTATGCAAAGTGTTCGACTGTTTTGGTCAAATTTCGTCGTTTAAAGTAAAATTAGCCATTGCCATGTACGTGATTCATCATGTATGTCTTTCATAATTGAATGTGGCACGACAAAAACGTATTTCTTTACTCTATAGTTTATACACTTAGAGTGTTTTAAAAATTCAAGTATTTCTTTTGTACAGACTTTTGTTTACTCATTTTGATTTTCAATACTTTAAAATATGTGACCCTGGACCACAAAACCAGTCGTAAGTAGCACGGGTATATTTATAGCAGTAGCCAACAATACATTGTATGGGTCAAAATGATCATTTTTTCTTTTATGTCAAAAATCATAAGGATATTAAGTAAAGATCATGTTCCATAAAGATATTTTGTAAATTTACTACCATAAATATATCAAAACTTAATTTTTGATTAGTAATACGCATTGCTAAGAACTTCATTTGGACAACTTTAAAAGTGATTTTCTCATTATTTCGCTTTTTTTTTTTGCACCCTCAGATGACAGATTTTCAAATAGTTGTATCTTGGACAAATATTGTCATATTCTAACATCAACGAGAGGCTTATTTATTCAGATGATGTATAAATCTAAATGTTAAAAAAATCAGCCCTTATGACTGGTTTTGTGGTCCAATACGTTTTTTTTTTTTTAAACCAGTTGTGGTCTTTTAATATTTATTGCATTTGTATATTATGTAATATCTACAGTTATTCAGTTATGTGATTTTTTTTTTTTTTTTTTTTTTTTTTTTTTAAATGAAATGTAAGACAAAAATAATGTTTTCAGACATGAAAGATGTTTTCTTTTGTTTTGGTGTAAATTACTTCATTTTTATCCTACAAGCCTTTGAAAGACTAGAAAGCACGCATCGGTAGGATGCAGCCTTCCATTTGAGAAGCATTCTTAAGAGATGTTGTGGCTTTTAAGGACACTCACCTTTGACTTGAGGCTTGACCTCCTGCACGCTTCCTGTTGTGTACACACATTCTCAAGTGGCCAAGACCGCAAGTATTGGGACAGGCCCTTACACAAACACGTTCAAGTTCCTGATTTAACGTCTCTTGACCGCAGCATAAACAAATCTAGTTATGAGAGACTGTCAGTTCATGTAATATTCACAATGCAGTCTGCAGATAACACATAACTGTGCATGAAACAACAATTTTGAGGCATTTTGAACATTTTATTTGAAAAAACACATACAAAAAGGGTCATATACAAGACAAGAAATTAAAAAAGAAAGAAAAATTTGGGTTAAGCTATGCAACTTTTTGCATCATCATTAGTAATAAATACAGTACAAAATCCACCAAAAGTGAATCTAAGATTTTCTTTTTTTTAACGCAATATACACTTATCTAGTTATCATACATTATAATCACCAAGCTATTGCTTAAATATTGTCAATACATATTTTTCTACTTGAGCTATAAAATATTCATGTCAGAAAACATTGCGCAGTAACAGCACACAGCAGTGTCTTATACAAAGAGCCACTTCCCTTTCACTGGCAGGTTATTCAACTATTTTTTTTTTTTTTTTTACTTTTTTTTTTTCTTTTTATGTCAGCAGCAGAAAAACATCAGAAATATTTATGGTAAAATATTTTAACATATGTATCCATTCTCATACGCATATTAAAACCTGAGAAAGACATGCATTACAGAGCTTGTGCTTTAGGATCTACGGTTCAGTCTGTTAGCGAAACATGATACTACTATTGCTTATGTCCAAAATCTGCTGGAGAGATGGATCAAATCAAGAGACTTTAAGGCTACACAGGCTAGAAACACAAATCATAAAATATAAAGCCATTGTTCTTTTTGTCTATTTCGGCGCAACCGTTTCTAAGTGTGTGTATTCCAGGTACGGCAGGAGAAACGCTCGTTTCACCGGAAATAAGAGTCATCTGCCGTATGAGTGTAAAACACGATTATCGTAATTTGGGGGATCGAAGCTAAAACCATGAAATAAGACGTACGGCAGCTATGCTAGAATGTACCACAACACGACCTGCATTCAGACATTTAAAGCCCCTCTCTTATGAAGTACCGATACGAAAAGAAAGGTAAAGGAAATCTGCTACTAATGGGGAAAAAATAAGCATCACTTTAAATCCCGATTGAAAAATACAGCGTACGACGGCCGGCCGTAATCGAAAGTTAAAGCCAGATGGGCACAAGACAAGCAGCTATAATCAATCACAGTAAGCGCTGAACTCACTCCTCACTACTGAAAACACTGAAAACAGATTCACGGCCTGGAATCGCCGGCTCGGTTCCGAGCGGACGGCGTTCGCAGGATGCCAGTGAGAGGGCAGCAAAGCCGAGAGTGCAAAAACAGGAGAGACATGCAAAACAATTCCAGTCCATTGAACAGTTTGTCTACGAGCTCACAGCTGAACGACTCTTTGAAATTGCGTTAATGGAATGTAACCAAAAAAACTACAGCACCACATACTAGCACGTTTCAGCACGCCCTCGGGATGGGGGAATTTTAGCTTGTTTTGACACTTATGCCCCTTAAAGTACAACCGCATGCAAAGCACTCCCATTAAAGTATAGCACAATGAGGTATTTATACACACGTTATGCTGACGTAAATAAATACATTGCGATACTAGTTCGGAACTTAAATACGCACCCATAGTAGGTAAAGTTAGTCATAAATTATGATTGTTAAATACTTAAGGCATTTCGACGCACGATATCATGTGTAAACTATAAAACGCAGACGGACGATGAGAAAAAGATCACGGTAATCGAAAAACAAGACGCTTCCAACTTCCTGGCTTCCAAGCAGCTGAACGCTTGAATTCTGGAAAAGTTGCGAAAGCAAAGTCGAGAAGGTCATTTCGTCAAAACGTACTACAAAGACATCTGAAATGCTACGGAAAAACAGTCACGTACGTTGAAAGTGGTCAGTGAGGCAACGACTATCGTTACGCGAAGAAACTGTGCTGTTAAAAAGTTCCCTTGGTTTTTTTTTTTCGTCTCTTTCTTTTTTTGGATGGAGTGCACGATACGCAAGGAAACTGAGTGCAAATGCAAAAGCAGGGAAAGAGAAACAATCACACGACCTCTTCAGAAAGTGAGTGCATTTACAAAAATAACCACTAACTACATTAAGACGACAATAAATAACTTGTTTGTTTGTTTTTTCCAGCATTGCAGCTACTTATGTCGAGAAGCTGTACCAGCCCCGCGCACAGGTTGGCGACAGTACGAAAAAGAAAAAATCAAACGAGAAAGAGAGTGATCATGAAGAACAGCTTAGAAAAGTTATGTTTGGTTTCTATAAAACAAATGGCTTTACTCCCTTGTCATGTCCTCTAGAAATGGCAGCAAACAGGTTTCATGCACATTATGACTCTACAGATGCTGCTGTTACGACCAAGCGAGACCACGAGTCACAGAGCAAATGGAAACACAGAGTTATGCCGTTACTATTCAACGTGTGCTTGTGCTACAGGCATTAAGGTACATATTTCACTCGTGGAGACGCATCGAGAACACAGTGTCTTCAGGATTAGTAGAATGTCGCGCAGGAAACGTCCTCATGCACGTCGACCTCTCGTCAGAAGAACCCTGGGCCTCTCGCTTCTCAACATGCATTTGGTGGATACGTTTCTAAGCGTCGGAGGTGTCACGAGCACAAAATGCGGACTGTCACAGTTCATATCAAGCCTGGCCTTACGGTTACATACTGTACGGACGTCAAGCATCACCTCCGATAATTACAGACACGACGACGGAGCTTTTTTGAAACACAGGGTCATTATTCTACTCTTACGCTTCTCTCGTTCACTAATGACTTTGATTCCCGTTATTTTTTGTTTGTTTGTTTGTTTGTTTGTTTTCACAAATGATTCGTTCAACTACGTGTAAGGTTCATGACCAACCACGTGTAATGTGTTGGACTTTGTGGTGTTCATGCTGTAATGCTTCATCCGTGACCTACTGAACACTGAGAACATTTGGTTGGTCTTCATCCGAGATCATTCCAAGACGTAGTTTGCCGTCCCACACACATACAGAGCACTTTGACTGAAACAGTCTTCATCGACGGACACATTCTTCTCCGCAGCGCTTTTCTTCTTCCCTGTTCTACATCGTCAGTTGGCTCAGAAGGCAAAGGTCAGAGGTGAGAGGTGATGGAGATGACACACATTTGGCAAAGTACCCACGAGGGGACGAAGAAAGACAACAGGACTTCTAGCTAGTGCTACATGAGACATCAGCTGTCGGGGGACAACTGCGTCTCAATGTCTACCCTGCAGATGGGACACTTCTTATTGGTGGCCAGCCACTGGTCAACACATGCCTGATGGAAGAGGTGCATGCAGGGTAATCTCCTGGGAACAGAAAATAAAACATGTGTTGAAAGATAAACCATGCCACCGTTAAAATGGGTTGTGAGTAAAGCGTCAAACTACCTGACGTCCTCTCCGTCTTCAAGCATCGAGAGGCATATTGTGCATTTCTCATCCGTGTCGAGCTCCTCTTCATCCATGCCGATCTTCAGCTCCAGAGGTCTTCTCTATAAATCACACGATTAGTCTTTTAGCACATGCTTTTAAATCCAAAAAAAGAAACATACACCTAAATTTAACTTGGAGTCAAACGATAAATTCACACGAGGCGTCGGCAACAACGCTTGACTTGCGTGGCTGAAGCTTGGTTCTGACCATCATAGATTAATTAATTCTCCAGCAACTTTCACCTTCGGGGTGTGTTCACACTTGTATGGTTTGATTAAAACAAACTTTGGTGTGATTTGAGTAAGTGTAAATGCTGCCATCTAAAACCCTGGTGCGCACCAAACAAGCAGCGGTCTCTGTCCGCTTCCAAAGAACTCTGGTGCAGTTTAAATGAAATATGAATGCAACACGGACCAAATACTTCTGAGTGAACTAAAAACAAGTAATGACAAGATGCGACGCTATGCAACATGATTTTATGAAGGGAACAAGCGGTGTATCTAAAACAAATTGAGATGTAATGTTATGGACAGAGACACTTTAATTGGTTTTTATTTTGAGTTGGGAATGAGTTCTAGAGACATTTTCAAAAGCCTTGCAGCATTGCATGGAATCATTTTAAGTGAGAGGCATCTACGTCACATGCTAAGAATTGGAGAACTCTACCTGTAACATTAAGAGCACAAGCACCTGTTAGGAGGTAATGATCAAAACGTGCACGATTTACCTAGAACGAGGGCACAAATTATGTCAAGCACATGATTTACTTTAAACGAGGGAACGAATTAGTAAATTGTGCACGCTATCTAGTAAATCGAGGGAACAAATTAATTAATCATGTGCACGATTTTTTGAAACGAGGGAATGAATTAGTAAATTGTGCGCACGATCTAGTAAATCGAGGGAACAAATTAATAAATCATGTGCACGATTTATTTAAAACGAGGCAACAAACTAATAAATCATGCCCACGATTTGTTTTTTGTTTTTGTTTGGAGTGTTCAGTAAATTCCGTCACGAAATACACGCCATTCAGCCCGACCAATCAGGTTGTGAATGTATCTCTATTCTTTAACGTTCGGTATCTTTAGGTTCGCTGTCAAAACGCCAGTGTGAATGCTAAGCAGACCAGGACCCAATGTATCATTTTTCTTTTTGGTACGAACCAAACGAACTGAACTACAAGTGTGAACGCACCCTCAAACCCGCAACATATCCACTGGAAAATGGTGTAGGTTTGTTCAAAGTGTTGATTTTTGGTGAACTGCATGGAAACCAATGGAGGTTCCGTTGGAACCCAATACCGTTGATGTAACCAAAATTTGTACAGCCTTTCCAAAACACAACTGTGTGTCGAATCCTAGCACGCAAATTCAAGACCAAGGAGAAAATTCATGATCATCAGTGTTGGGCACATTACTGTAAAAAAGTCATTAGTTATAATTACTAGTTACTTCTCATTATTATACTTCTCATTACTAGTTACATCATTATAAAAGTAACTGGGTCATTCTATAATTAAGGGTACATTTATAATTTAACAATGTGAAGACAACAGTTGTCCTGTTTCCCAAAAACCCAAACATGACCTTACATAGCTGCTCTGAAACAATCTATATTGTATAAAGTGCTATATAAATAAAAGTGATCTGTAGCAATATGTGCATAAAATACTATATGTTTGCTACTGTCCACCATGTTACCTTTACTGGGTAACACAGTTGACAAGTAACTTAGCTGACATTTTTAGTGTTTTGGGTCTATACTCAACATGGAAGCCTAGAACTACTGAACATATGGTATGTTTAGAAATATATTTTCATTAACAAAACATAAGTTTTAGTTAAATTATCTTGTTAAAATTTGCAGCAATAATACTTGTGTAACACTGTTGACAGTCAATTAATCCACTCTTGATTGGTTTGCTAATTTAACCAATATTAGGGGAAAGAGACCGAACATAACTTCTAGTGTTTTATCCATGTGCTTCATAATGTGCAAATTATGTGAGAATGGGACAAACCACAAGTATTACATTATTGGGTCGCTTTAACCCGCAGATATGAAAACATCCTAGTTAAACCCTCTGGAGTCGAAGACCGCATCACTGCGGAAACGAACTAAAAATACTTGCGTCATTTGAAATAAAACAACCTGAATCTCTGTGAATATGTGCCTCACACACACGAGAATTTGTAGAAAGCTTTTAAATGAAGGAAGTCACGTCAAAAACAGATATTCTCTGATAAAGTAATCCGTATGATACCAACGCAAGCTCCAGTTTTTCCTGTCTAAACTCATCTCTAATGTAATCACGTCCACAAGCAACTCCGCTTTTTTAAATGTTTTAAAAACATCCACATGAGACACGCAGACATGTAGGTAAACACCCACATTGCCACCGTAAACAAACATTCATCAAGCTCATCTCAGCTTCTTTTCGTTTCTGGAAGAAGACACACTGAGAGGAATAAGCCAGAATTTAACTCAGAAGAAGAACGCAACGCGAAAATTATAACGCCGCATTTAATTGTCAGTTATGTTTATTTAAAACATTGTTATTCCCATCACTGATGATCATTGAGGAAAAACTCAACACAAAACAGGAGGATAAGGAATATTTTGTCTTGACAGAAAACGTGGGTGGAGCATTTTTAAAGGCCACTGTACAGTGGTTTTACCTTTTTATACTTGTGAGGAAAGGTAAACCTCTCGATGGTGGTCTGCACAGCCCCTCTGTTCACATTGCCCAATCTGTCCTCTAACTGCAGGAGCTCCTGGAATCAAAACCACATGGAAACACGTCACATTATGGCACAAGAAGGATGATTAACTGTGTAGCAAAAGGACACCAAGTGTGACGGTACCTCATAACTCTCCCGCACAGCAGACGCATGGCGAGACGGACTCAGGCTTTGGAGGGCCAGAAGATGTAACTGAGGATATGGGTAGTTTCTGATCTCGTGGACAACCTGTGTAGGACAGCACTAAGTCAGCATACAACATCAGTGAAGTAAGAAGAGATAAATTGCAACATCAAGGTCATTGGGTTGATTCCCAGGGAATGCATGAACTTGTTACTTTGGATAAAAGTGTACACGTGCATACACAAAAATACGAAGACTGACCACTTGTGCTGAGGTGGTGTTCCTGGGGAAGTGATGCAGTCGCGGAGAGGTCAGGTAATGCTGATAGTGTTGAGTGAGAGGAGAGACGTGGTACTGCGGCAGGCCTGGATCCACACTCAGATCCCTAAACATGAACGCAGGAATGACGTAAGTCAATCAAAGCCAAGCAGAGTACTAGTTTATCAAGTCACTGAATGCAGACGTACCAGTCTGTTCCTTCGGCAAGGTAGCGCGGCTGCTGCGGCACTGGTGGCGGTGGGGGAATGTGAATGGATGGTGGGTATTCATACGGTGGCCGCAGCGTCTGCGGATGGGGAAGGGTTCGGTCTGGAGCATGTCTGCTGGAAAAATTTAACGAAGTCAGCTGGATGAACGTCTGAACTGATTATGAAAATATACCAGAAAAACAAATATTTTACCAATCTGGATATGAAAACAACCACTGATGAATTCTTCTCAATAAGACATGGAAGATGCATTAAGGCAAGACACTACAGGGAATAGTGAATAAAAATTAAACTAATAGAAGTCACCATACTCCCCCTAGATGACTGATTACATTAAGAATTGCAAACTTTTTTTTTCTTTTTCATTTCTATAAAAAAAAAAAATGTAATCCTTGTGCATTAATTTAAAAAAGTTACACATAGGTTTATAGAGGACAAAAATGTCCATGTCAAAAAAACTCTCATAAAAATTTGAAGCTTGGGAGTACAGACTTAAGTTTGGTCTTATTTTAAAGAAGACCCTTGGCAGATTATTGTTGAAGTTAAAAAAGTTGTAAAAAACTTAAAAAGCTAAAAATATATATTTTATATAACAATTTGAACTAAAAACAATGATAGAAAATCAAAGCCATAAATCTAAACAAGCCTTGCCAACAGAATGAAAGCCTATTAACAAATATTGCATCATTTTTTATTTAAATGGCCCTGGGATTAAAAATTGCATTTTTAATGGGTTTCAATGAGGAAGGACATTTTTGTCCAAAAGGTGCTAAGAGGAACTATTTTTTTGTACCTAGTGTAAAATAGATTTATTAAAGTAAATGAGGGTGAAATATTAAAATTCCAATAAAAATACACACCTGAGACAAACATTGTGCAGTTAGCATTAATACAGGCAAAATTATCAAAAAAAAAAACAAAACTAAACTAAAATGGACAAAAATGTCCATGAGGTTGCACAATTAAATATGCACTAATTTGCATACATTTCCAGAATATAAGAACACTGGATAAAGCCTGATTCAAAAGTAATAAGGTTTTACCAAAGGGGATTTTGTGTTTTCACTCTGTAAGTCAGAAAACACAGTCAAAAGACAGAAATATGTTAATTTTCACTATATTTTCAGGAATGGAAGATAAACAAGGTAAATGATATATGATCAAACCCCTCTGTAAAACCCTTCAGAATATAGACAGAAATAAAATTTGGTTGCTGTTGTGCTGTTGAAGTGGAGAAAAAAAACAGCCTTTAAAAATATAAAAAAAAATAAACAAATGTATTTTGGATGTTTCCACTAGTCTGAAACGATACATTATGAAAAGCCAAATAACCCAAATCCCTCAAAACCAGTGCGTGGAAAAAATGTTTTTGCCTGTAGCATCTTGCCTTAAAGGAGATACATCCAGAACAAAAATGTACAGATAATTTACTCTCCCCCTTGTCATCCAAGATGTTCATAGTTTTCTTTCTTCAGTAAATAAGAAATTATTTTTTGAGGAAGACATTTCAGGATTTCTCTCTATATAGTGGACTTCAATGGTGCCCCCTAGTTTGAACTTCCAAAATCCTCTGATCTTCCAAGATGACAAGGGGGTGAGCAAATTATGTGGACACTTATGTTCTGGAAGTGAACTTCTCCTTTCAGAACATAAATGAAGTTCCAAACAAAAGTTTGGGTGGAACCTAATCATTTAGTTCTGTCAGTCATCATTATGGGCAAATATATGGAGCAGTTATTACACCGTCCCAGCAACTCCTCTTCTGTTTGTCATTCTCCCTTTACATAGTGCCACAATAGAGGGTTGAACTCTGAGCTCAAGCCAAGCCTCGTGTTCGGGCCTCCATCAAGGATAGCAAGCCAAGTTTACCATTGACTATTAAGAATGGATGGGCAGGCGAACTCGTGAAGTATGGTTGATTATGGTCATACCTGGGCTGTGGAAGTATCCTCCTGTGCTGAGCCTCCAGAATCTGCTGCTGGATGAGGTATTGCTGGTGTAAAGCCTGAGGTAGGAAGGGCGGGGCCGGGATGTCCTGGAACGGTGGCGCTGGTATGTGGTTGAGGGGTGGATGTAACGCCGCGGCTGGCTGGTGCGCGGGGCCGAGGTGATGGCTCATTCCCGTCTGAGATTGTCCTGGATGGGGCATTGGGAAATCAACAGGGATCTGGGCCTGGGGGCCTACGTGGAAATGCCGGCAAGAGGTAGCATGACTGTGCTGATGCCTGTTAAAATGAGATCCTGTAACAACAATGACATCAGAGCCAATTATGAATGGGATTAAAATGCCGCTAGAGGCCGGACGTCCTCCTCTCCTGAACTTCCAGAAGAAATCAATCATCAGCAGTGGGGTGTGATGGGAAATGAAGAGTGAAGGTGAGCTTATTGTGTTGGAACAGCGTGTTTGCGTTAATCTGTTGGTTTGGAATGCTACGTTCACACAGTTAGTGTTAAGGATTGGGAATTGAAGTCAGTCACCCTAAAAAATTCATGTAAATATCTAGACTTGCAACTAGTTCAACCTGTCACATTTCATGGTTAAGTTTTGTCCAATTTAAAATTGGGATTTATACATCGTCTTAAAAAATGAATAAATAAGCTTTCCATTGATGTATGGTTTGTTAGGATGGGATATATTTGACCGAGATACAACTATTTGAAAATCTAAAATCTGAGGGTGCAAAAAATCTAAATATTGAGAAAATCACCTTTAAAGTTGTCTAAATGAAGTTCTTAGCAATGCATGTTACTAATCAAAAATTATGTTTTGATATATTTACGGCAGGAAATTTACAAAATATCTTCCTGGAACATGATCTTTACTTAATATCCTAATGATTTTTGGCATAAAAGAAAAATTGATCATTATTAGTATTTTGTTGGCTATTGCTACAAATATACCAGTGCTACTTAAGACTGGTTTTATGGTCCAGGGTCACATATGGTAACTGGTTATGAGTCATGTGGCCAATTGCATAAACACTTGTCTTAACTAGTCTTACCAACTAGCAGTTTTAATATTTCAGGGTTTAAATTATACAAAAAAAAAAACTTACAAGACTTACTCACAACATTTTGGACCTTTATCAGGCATAACCGATCTAAAAAAGTTATAACCAGTCTTGGAGAAAAGTTGTTTGACTATCTTGTAAAACTAGTCTAAAAAGTTGTTGCAACAGGTCACTGAACTTTTCAGGTTCACATTTCATTGTAGAATACGGTTATTGCTCTTTTGGAAACCAAACTGTGTGGTTTCCAACTAGTTCCCAAACCAATAAAGCACAAACCTAAAGATAAAGAATACAAAGCACTAAAATATCAACCTAGACCACCAACCCTAAACTTAGTGTTGGTAGAACATCCTGATGGATATGACTGTTTCTTATCAGCAGATCCATTAATGACATTTCTTGACAGGTTACTTTTGTGATTGGGTTGTCCAATGAAATTGGCTGTGTTTGACTGGTTTTGAAAAATAATCATGCATATATCAACCGTATTCTACAGCTGTGTGAACAGAAGTGTCTCCTCACCTCAGCCCAGCAGATGTGAATGCTCTAGTGTAATTTAGCGACTACCAAAAGCAGATCGTGAGATGGAGTTCCTGGAAGACTGAAGGAATCCACAGCTGCTTTAGGTTCTCAGCCAAATGTCTGAGCAAGTAGTAAATGTCTCACAGTGCTCTGGATTTAGATCGACGCTGCTGTTTTTATGTGAGCAGTTAGCCTGTCACGCATTATCAATGAAGGGATTTGCGTTTTCCAATGGCAGAACTTTGGATACGTGTGTGGGAACTATTTTACAAAGCAGTATCCATGTGCTGGCAAAACAAAATCTCAAAGCCAATGACATGTCAATGGACGTGAAGTAGGACATCTTCCTGAATCAACATCCTTTGTTGGTTCTGGAAGAACAATCACAGCCTAAAATTCAATGATCGCCCACTCCTGAAATGACTGAGGGTTAAGAGCGTTGTTGAAGTGCGTAATTCTGAAATCTGAATGTTTTTCTAGGACTCTTGATTCTTAGGAACATATTTACTGTAATTTATCCAAGTGGAATGATTAACCAAAGTGACATCAGAAGCAGCAGAAATCTCAGGAACCCAAGGCTTTTGCTGGTGCAGGGGCAAGACATGCAGTTATAGCATGCTTATTATGAGCTGACATGTGAACATTAATGTACAGAGCAACGGTTACACTTAAATAAAAGCCCTGGCATTTCTAGAAAGAACGTAATTCCTGTTTACATAAAAGTTAAATGTCCTTCATTCAGAAGTACTACATGTATTTCACTAGATTAATAACGAAGGGTGAATGTTTGAAACATGGATTGAGACTGAGTTTTTGGTGTTGTGATGTAGGTATCTGCTGGCTACTTGCAAGACAACAAATGAGTGAGGAAATGAATCAATGCACCACTTTATGGGTGTGAGAACACTTCAGTATTCACTTATGAGAAAGAAAACTATATCGTAGTAGAAATGGGAAAAAATGAGACACGGAAAAGCAGAATTACCCATCTCTCCACTCTACTTTCTGCTGGCAGATACACAGACTTCAGAATGAAGGAGTTTGAAACACATAAGCCTAAATCACCAGACGAAATCATGTATAATGTGTCATTGCCACACAGAGAAATGGGCCGTGCCCATCGCTCGATGTGTGTTAGTGGGAAAAGATTCAATCACAGAGATGAAATGTGTGGATACCTGGACACACCACAGAGAAAGGCCACGTTTACATTGCATCTGGATCATTTACTGTGAGAAGACTTAAAGGTGCAGCGTCTGATTGGAAACGGATCTACTAGGATCTCATCGGGATGCCGCAGAAGCGGCGGTTCGGTTGTGGACGTCTACGTTTATGGTGAGCACACACTGCACCTTCAAGTGCCTCAGCGATGAGCGTAAATGACCGCAGATCAACTCATTGAGGTCTCATGATGAAAAAAGCGAGGAAATCAGTCTATCGGTCACAGCAGAGGGAGGAGGTGGGGGAGACAATAAATGGAAATCAGCAAGAAGCACACTGGAGGTTAGGAAAAATACTATATTCTTTATTGAAAAATATTAGTATATGTGGATTTGTGTCATAATAATAAGTCCATGCAACAAATAAAACAACATTGACCAATAGCAAGGCCCACCATGCTCAGTACAGGGTTAACAGAACAAAAGCAACATCCAATGAGCAGATGCATCGGCTACAGCACATTACAGTACAGCAGGGTACATCTTTACTACAGAAAGATTACATTGGAGTCTATTCAATGTAGAATCAAAATAATATGAATAATAATAATAATAATAATAATGTGATTCATGCACTGAAGTCTATTACCAGAACAAAAGGTAGAGAAACCACAACCAAACAATAGACATTTGCATTGCTCTAATAGAGGATCTCAGTAGCAGTGCAGGAAATCAACATCCCTGCCAAATGGATGGCATTTTGGACGCAATTTGGACATCGGATTTGATGCGATTCAAAGCCAATGGTCAGTTAGTGACCGTGTTACTTAATTTGTCTGTTGTTTTTTTGCTTTTCCTCTAGACATGATTGTGAATGATCGTGTAAAATCAGAAGGGCGATGAATGGAGCACACGTTATGCGGGTGACAGCTAAAGGTTTGTGGGTTCGGTGATCATCCAAGCACAAAATGCATCCATTTTACAGGAATTTACATACATGTTGACTACCAAAGCTGGATGGGACATACATGAGTCACTCTTCTAGAGCTACTGATGTGGGTTAAACTACAGCACTTGACATATAGACAGTAGTTTAAATGCTCTAAATGTGTTGTTAGCTCTGGTTTTAGTGTGTGTTTGTTCTCAGGAAGGGAGCAGATCTGAGATGTTTGTCGTCTTCTGATGGAAATAGGAAATGAGGAGGGATCAGAACACAGATGATCATTAAAACACAATGATCTGATAATGCAGAATGTAGATTCAGCCTCCATAGACTATGAGACAGGAGATAAGAACAGAAATAAAGCACATGAAATCAAACTATGAGACAGAAGATCAGAAACAGAAATCAAAAAAGCTTCATGAAATCAGTGATGGAGGTAAAGTTAGCAGCTCGCCTCAACACTAGTTTCGTGTGCTTGTGTTCCACAACGATAATTGCTCAAAAATAATCGATGTTTATAACACATGATGAACTGCGGGTACTGTCATTCTGAGGGTGACACAAACCTAGCCAAAACGGTTACATTTAATACAAGCGAGCATTAAATGACTCTAGTCGATTAGCAAACTGATATATTGATGTTTTGTCCGTTAAGCTCAGGCCTGAATTAGCATCTTTAGCTTTCTGAGGTAAAAACCCAAACCTCACAAATAAACCTCAACAAATGCATACACCGCTCAATACACGATAAAACGAAACGACAATCTGTCAGATAAACCGAATTTCCTTCATTTAACCCAGTTGACTGATTTTAAATACATTTTAAAGTAAATTCTGACGCGGGAAGCGTCGCTCGGCTAGCTAACGGTAACAGATTACCTCAGATCCCGAATCAAACCTCACTGACTCGCTATAAGAAATACCAAATCACCTGGTTTTTCTTGAATATTCCCTCAGTAAGGACCTACAGCAGCATATAGATCAGTCATGGATTTAATAACCATGCATTAAACAAGCAAAAGGCCCTTAGATGTGATCTGATCGTGAAATAATGTGTTATAAATACCTCTATTTCTCACTGAGCCAAAGACAGGAAGAACCAAATATCCGACATGAACTAACACCATCCTTCAGATCTTCTGTTTGATGAATACAGACTGTAAACGGATGAATAAATAATGTACATTCAGCGGGATCATATGCAGTCAGTCACCGCGAGGACAAAGAACAAGCGGCGGTGGCGTTCGATTCGTCAACAAATCGCTCTAGCGAATCGGTTCTTCTTAGTGAGTCGAGCGAACCGAGTCGCGCAGCGTTTGTATCTGTAAGGCGGACTCCATTGAATCGCGTTTTGAACAGGTTCAACTCGAACGATGCGTCCGAGTGAATCGAACTAACCAAAGCTTGAATAATCTGCCCGCTAGAGGCGCCGCTGAGGACAAAATGATTATGATGATTAGTTGAATATCAATAACTACACCACAGTTGGTCTGGCAGAGCTTTAATTGCAAAAAAATCCTTTACAGTACCATGTTTCATTGGTTCGCACTAGCACAGCTGCCAATGAATTCAAAATAAAGCAGCAAAAAGAAAATAATTTTGTACATGATACATACAAAGTTACATATAAAGCTATTAAAGGCAAAAAATGTTATTCAAGTGCTTGGATATTTACAGCTTGTGGTCTTACCATAAATTCGAAATAACAAAAATGAAAAAAAGCAAAGTTAACTATAAAATAACAATAAAATAACCATTTGCATCAATTGATAATTTGGTTGCTTATATTTGGCCCTTACCTTCTTACCTTTTTCGTATAACAATTTGACACAAAATGTAAAAATCGTTCAAGCAACTGTAAACCATAGAAATAAAGTGTCTTACAGTCAAGTATACAATCCACTGGTTGTAAGTTTTCATTTAACATTTAAAAACAACTTTGGTGAAGTAAGACATGTATACTTTATACTGCGCTCATATTATCTGATAGAAATGCTGGATTGTTTGATAGATGCATACACTCTAAAAATAAAGGTTACAGCAATGCCATAGAAGAACCATTTGTGACCCTGGACCACAAAACCAGTCATAAGGGTCAATTTTTTTGAAATTGAGATTTATACATCATCTGAAAGCTTAATAAATAAGTTTTCCATTGATGTATGGCTTGTTAGAATAGGATAATATTTGCTACAATATTATATAGATACAACTATTTGAAAAACTGGAATCAAGTCAAAATATTGAGAAAATCACCTTTAAATTTGTCCAAATTAAGTGCTTAGCAATGCATATTGCTAATCAAAAATGAAGTTTTGATATATTTATGGTAGGAAATGGACAAAATATCTTCATGGAACATGATCTTTACTTAAAATCCAAATGATTTTTGGCATAAAAGAAACATCAATAATTTTGACCCACACAATGTATTTTTGGCTATTGCTACAAACATGTGCTACTTATGACTGGTTTTGGGGTCCAGGGAACCATCTTTTCTTAACGTGAAAAATAATTTAATAATCTAAAGAACGTTTTTCCACTATAATGCAATGGAATGGTTCTGTGAATGTTAAAGGTTCTTCATGAAACCATCATTAGCCAACGAAGAAGCTTTATTTTGATCTGTTTTGAGGGTGTTGAAAGACCCGTGTCATTCTGAAATCAAGTGGGGAAAACAGCAAACTGGATTCCTGAAAGCCCAGTAGGACGTGTCTGTCTGAAACACTCACTGTCTAGAGTGCACTGCAGCAAAAGTTCAATATTTTCAACATTTAGTGGCATGGCGGGAATGTTTTTCTTCTGTGGTCTTGTACTGCACCATTCCCAATGATATCCATGATTCACTGGCACTACATTAATACATTAAAAAAAACCCATGAGGTTTTTTTATGTATTATGTAAAGGAAAGCTAAACTGTCAAACTGCCACATTCGATGCAGTAACTGCGTCAAGTATATATGCAAATATTGTTGTGCTGCCACTGTCCATCTACATCTGTGCATTGTAAAAAATGACCTTTTTCCCCTGTAATATTAAACATGAATGGAATTGCATGTTACTGTAAGAGTGAAAAATCCACTGCGACTCCTTCCATACACAGTGCGTTCTGTGTCACTCTGTGCTGCCGTAGTGGTTTGGTGGATCTGACGTCTCCTGAAGACTTGTGTGCGAGATCTCCTCGTCTTTATTTGACGTGCGTTTGTTGCTGAACAGATCGGATACAAAGAACACCTGCGTTGAGAGAGAGGTGTGTTGGTTACAGCATGTCATGTATGTATTAATGAGCGTACGGCCTTACTTACAGTAAACAGCGCCACAGCGACTCCCTGTATGAGTCCAGTGAGAACATCACTCCAGTGGTGTTTATAATCAGAGACGCGTGACAGACCCACGTAAAGAGACGCGGCGATGAAAGAGAACTGGAGAGTCGGCCGAACCAATCGAGCCCAACCTGCTCTCAATCTAGACTGGAGATACAGCTGTGAGGAGAAATATATCAGTATATAATACATCTTTATAGAATAATATGACATACAGGTGTTATCTAATTAAATATGCATGGTTTCTAGGAGTGAAATGTATAAATCAGTGTGAGTGAAATATGAACAAACATTCGTAATACAGAGAGGAATAAAACTCTTTAAAGATACGGATTGAAACTAAAATCTACAGATGCGGATAGATAAAGTACAATAAAATAAACACTTAAATGTGTGCTTCAGATGTTTTCTTTCCTCTAGTCTGAATTAAGACTTGTTAGTGCATAAAAAACACTAGCATCTCGCCTTAAATTAGATGATATATTGTCATAAAAACACACTTACAGCGAGGAACAGCATACAGTACATGGAGAATGATGAGTGACCGGAATAAAAGGAAAGCCTGTTGGTAGAAGATCGTACATGAAATTAGCAAATCAGATGTGACCAGAACAATGTTCCATTCTAAATCAAACAATGCACTTGGGTTGTTGACATGACATGGCATTTTCACTGAGATATTCACAAGATAAAAATGAGGTGTAGTAAGGTGTAGTAAATGGTTAACAGTTCTGTGTCCTACATGGACCTGTTGTTATAAAAGCTACAGTGTTTTCGATGCCTCCTGTCAAGCCCATGAAGTACACATAGTACAATTTTGTCTCAGAACTGTTCAAATAATTAACTTTTTTAGAAGTGTTACATTTTGTTGTCCTTTGGTGTGACACCCCTAAATTATATTTGTTAATTAAAAACTGTATGTTGAACTACATAATCATGGAAAATTATGCAAATGTGTCTTGCTAACCGCTAATGACAAGTTAGCTCGGAATAGCAAGGTCGTTAATTGACACAAAAGGCTGAAACGTCCTATGGTGTGACACAAAATGTCCTGTGGTGTGACGGCTGAACTGTCTGATTTCTGATGTTTTTGCAGAAAACTTGTACTGTTATAAAGTTTAATGAAAATAAGTAAAAAAAAAAAAAAAAAGGTGATACTTTGTTTTTGAAACAGAAAGAAATGAGGGAGAGAAATTAGTGGAAGAGAGAGGACATGGAAACACAGACAGAAAATGAACAGGGATCCACCAGAAGGGAGGAGATCCTACGAGAACGATGCCGAAAGTAAATGGAATCAAAATGATGGCTTAAAAGAGTAGCCATTTAGTTTTAAAAAAAAGTAATTCACATATTATCAATCATATTTGGCTGTGCCGCACATGCAGTGATATACTGATTGACTAAAAGACTGAATTTTGTTGATGGAACTTTATTTTGTTTTGTTTAAAAAAACAAGTTGATATTGTATCAAAATTAATCTTTCTTTCTTCTTTGACATGTTCAAAATTAAATAGAAATACTTTAATAACTACTACTTCTATCCTTTAGTGTGACATAATGTCCTATGGTGTGACACGCATAAAACCACAGATTTATTTTTACCTAAAAATATCTTAAAAAACAGTTGAGTATTGCAACAGAAGAGATATCACTCATCTTAGAATGGTATAATTTTCATCAGTTTTGACGGATGACAACAAAGTTGTTTTGAAATTGTCCAACAAGTAATGGGGAAAAAATGATGTTAATTATAATTTTATATTAAATAAATAACACTATCTGAAAGTAACTGTCTAACAATGAAGATAAATCTCTCTCATGCTATTTATATATTATTAACAGTTTTTTTCCGTAATTTTTGCTAGGTCACACATAGGACAAATTTATGGAACAGTTCAGTAAAAATGTAAAAAAAATAAAAATAAATAAATATTAAAAATTTTATGAAGTTAGGAACCCTTTATATTTTCTCAAAGATCAGACTTCACACTACATAAATATATGCATTTTTCTTCAAAAAAACATTTTTTTTTTACTGCCTATGTGTCAACTACCCACTTGCAAGTTTTAGTGAATGAGTCCAGGTCATATTGCACCTCAACATCTGAGTAAAGAAATGCATGCATTGCATTGTTTTGCACTCACCGGCCTTCATTGATGATGACTGGATCTCCTGTGCATGTAAAGTTTTCAATATAACCAGATTTACAATCAATGAGGCTCCAGTGCGGTTTACACACAGTCAGGAAGTGCGGCCGCAGTCGACCAATGGTGTATTTGGCGATGTCGGTCAGCGACTGGCTCAACGCCGCTCCAAACACAAATGATCCCACTGCCTTGTACACATACGCTACATACTCATAACTGAGGGAAGCTCTGGACCGCAGATATATGGAAAAACACTCACCGAAGATTATCTGTGGTGCAGACACAAAATTGCATGAAGTTTTGATCAACTGTAATGACAAAAGAAGCTCTGAAGATGAGTACTGGTTAAGAAAGCAATTGAACACTTACTACGAACAGTGCAAATGGAATCATTATTCCCATCAGTAACTGGTAGGATATGGTATCTTCTTTAAAGGGGTACCTGATGGAATTATCGCTGCAGAAAAATCCTCTTTTGAATGGCGTGTGCTGAATATTCAATATTGCAAATGGAAGTCCAGCTGCAACATGGACAGAAACACACAAATGAAGGTTTTTAGGTCTGTTTATATTACAACATGTGGTTTACTAGAAGCATTTCCAGAACCAATAAATCATCTCAAGCTTTGTTCTCATCTGATAGTGTCAGTGTGTGGTGTCTTCTATTGGTGAAGGCCTGAGATAAAGTTCCATTGCTTTAGGAACAGACCATGATGTGTTGCTGTATGCTTTGTTAGTAGATACACTGTTGCAGAAGAACAGCATCTCAGTGCACATTCTGCTAAAGAGACGCCATAATGCTAAATAATCAAATCACTTCACACTATTTAAATCAGTTGTTCAACAATAGAGGTATTCTGTGTCACCAGACTAGTCTTATTATTCTGGCATTCGTATCACGTCTGTCAGGGAAATTCTTTACTGTGGTCATTAAATGAGTTAGGAATCACAGTCTCTCCACTAAAGAATTCTTTGGACACAAAAAATATATGCATTTATATGCATGATCTTATAATGCACATAATACAAGACTAACAGTGGCTTGAGAATCTGTAATAAGTCACATGTAGGTTTCACTAGCCTACTACGAATGCTTGAAACACTTACGATTGTGTAAAGAAATGTCCCAGTCGACAGGGAATGATCTCAGAACGTTGTGGGAAGGTTTATGAACAAATGTTCTTCCAGTAACATTAACAGAACATTCATTCAGAGTTGCCTGACCTTTAACCCGTTTAACACCAAATTTTTCCCAGACATGAAAATATCCAGATGTCATTAGTCATTTTTTTGGAAAAACTGTGTTTTATGGTCGGTCACAATTGTTACCGGTGGGATAATGAGTGTATTGAATTAACATATTTCTGCAGTCATTAAAATTGTTATATATCTTAGCCCAGCTATTTTAAACTGTTTGATCACATACTATGGTTACTATTATGCATAAAAAACCTGAGATAAAGGACAAAAGACAAAAAAAAAAATACAACCATCAACGTATTTCAAAATTATTACTTTTTTGTAAAATATAGCATCAAATTTGTATATTAGTGCTACCAGTATTACAGCATCAATATTGATTTTTTTTTTTTTTTTTTTTTTTAATTTAGTGCAAAATTTTCATTGCAACATTTTAGTGTAATTTTCACTAACAACTGCAACTGGATTTGTATTGTATACCTAAGTTCACTGTTATCCCACCCAGTCATTATTATGACATGTTTACTCATTCTATGACCACATTCAACAAAACTGAATATATGTGAATTCATATTTTGATACTAGACACCTTAAAGAGAATGTGTACCAAAAATCTTTGTCATTCCTTTATGTTAACATACTTTACTAGCCTTTCGTTTTGAAGCTTTGATGCAGCCATCATCTTCTCAAGGTGCAAACAGGAAATATTTTTACCATATTTGCAGGAAGTGCACTAAAACATCAGTCAGTAAGGTTTTTAGAGCTTTATAAATGAAAACCTTTTTTACGGTCACTATTGTGCAAGTTTTTGAAACACAACGTTACATTTGTTGTTTTCTAATGCAAATGTCTAAAGATTTGTAAATTAAGATACATTTACTTGACAAGCAAAATGACAGGATAAGAAGTCGTGTTTTCTGAGAAACTGATCAAAATGACTTGTTTATGGTCAAAACATGAACAAATACCTGCCAATGGGCTCAGAAAAATAAGCTTAATTCAACATTTAATGCCATGATTTTGTGAATTTAAACTTTCTGGTCTGACCATTTAAGGCCTTAATTAGCTAAATTAGGACATTTTAACACCATTTTAAGACTCCTTGCTTCAGAATAGTCAAAAACCATTCCAAATGAATGTTCCCATAATGAAAACAAAACGTTGCCTTAATGTTTTCAGTAATGTTTGCATAAGCAAAAAATGTTGTAAAAGAGACATTCAGAGAATGTTCAGAGAACGTTAAAAAATAACATCGACAAAACGTTCCTATATTTTTATTAGCTGGGCCACTTCTACAGTATGAATAGCCTATAATGTAAACACAAGTATCTGCGAACACTTTTATCTCTCACCTGATAAAAGAAACTAAAGAACTATATCTCGATACAAGCTCGTACCATGTTTTTCTGTGCAATAATAGTTTGTATTGTAGCATGTACTGTGATTGTGTAGTGACGTATGAATAGCCTATATTGAGTATGCGTAGTAACATTTGAATATGGATGTGCGACTGAAATGATTAGGAATGTTTCATCGATGTGCGGAACTGAAACAATGTTGCGCACCATGACAGATTCACAATTATAATCTGAATCTCAATCTGTAACAATAACAACGCAGATTTATTCAACAAAACCTCAGCTACTAAGGGAGGCCAGACATCTGTAAGAGTTTCCAGCAGGACTGTTTTGACTGTGAATGTGAATGAACTCTTACCGAGCAGCACACAGCCGACATCCACACAAATACTGAAGATTCCTTTGGTCTCGAACATCCTCAGTTCCGCAAACACACTTCTGTAGTCTTTGGAGAACTTACAGTTGAGCATTTATTTACATCAGACAAAAGGATGCCGCTCTTAAACTTATTTACAGGAACGCATTAGTTAAGCCGGAGGTAATCTAATCATCGAGCGAAGAAACAGCCGGCTGCTTTTCCAATCACTTTTTCCGTGTTTTTCGTTATGAACGAGTGTGAATCATATGGGTTTCTGGCGATGGTCCGATGTGTGTCGCCGTTAGAGCTCCGGTTACTTCATATCGCATGATGGTGAGGTCAGTCCCTCCGTGTGTCAATCATCTGCAGGCTCCGCCCACCGCTTCCTCTTCCTCAGCAGAGTCATGTTCACTGATGCTTAAAATAGAGCAGAGCTTCTGCATTCTCATTTGTATTTCATAACACTCCAAATACCATTTAAAGTTAAATAAAAAAGCCACATTTAGGTCAAGTCACCTTCATTTACATAGCCACTTATACAATACAGAATGTTTCAAAGCAGCTTCAGTAATAAACAGGAAAATAACAATGACAGTATTCAAATGATTTAAATATCATTCAACAAGATTCAGTTTCGGCTTTGTTTGATTAAGAGATATAAATACTGGTCATTTTGTTCTAGTAATAGATTTAAATATCAGTTGGTTTTGTATGATTAAGAGGTTTAAATATTGTCTGGTTTTGTTTGATTAAGAGACAAATATTGGTCTCTTTTTGTTTACTTAAGAGACTTAAATATTGTTTTTTTTTTTCTCGATTAAGAGATTTAAATATTGGTTGGTTTTGTTCACTTAAGAGACCTTTATATTGGTTGTTGTTGTTTTGGTTTTTTTGATTAAGAGACTTAAATATTGGTTGGTTTTGTTCACTTAAGAGATTTAAATATTGGTTGTTGTTTTTTTTTTTTTCAATTAAGAGACTTAAATATTGGATAGTTTTGTCTGATTAAGAGACTTAAATATTGATTGGTTTTGTTTGATTAAGAGACATAAATATTGGTTGGCTTTGTTTGATTAAGAGATATAAACAACGGTCATTTTGTTCTAGTAATAGATTTAAATATCAGTTGGTTTTGTATGATTAAGAGGTTTAAATATTGTCTGGTTTTGTTTGATTAAGAGAAATATTGGTCTATTTTGTTCACTTAAGAGACTTAAATATTGGTTGTTGTTTTTTTTTCAATTAAGAGACTTAAATATTGGTTGGTTTTGTTCACTTAAAAGACTTAAATATTGGTTGTTGTTTTTTTTTTTTTT
>JAHKKF010532679.1:31062-49471 GCA_019740295.1 Labeo calbasu
AATATTGGTTGTTTTGTTCCAGTAAAAGATTAAATATTGGCAGGTTTTGTTTGATTAAAAGACAGAAATATTGTTTTGTTCAATTAAGAGATTTTAAATATTGGTTGTTTTGTTCGCTTAAGAGATTTAAATATCGGTTGGCTTGGTTTGATTAAGAGACTTCCATACTGGTCAGATTTGTTCGATTAAGAGGCCTTTATATCGGTTGGGTTTGTTCTAGTAATAGATTTAAATATCGGCAGGTTTTGTTTGATTAAAAGACATAAATAGCGATCAGTTTTGTTAAATTAAGAGATTTAAATATTGGTTGTTTTGTTCAAATAAAACATTTAAATATTGGTGGGTTTTGTTTGATTCAAAGACAGAAATATTGTTTTGTTCAGTTAAGAGATTTTAAATATTGGTTGTTTTGTTCACTTAAGAGATTTAAATATCGGTTGGTTTTGTTCAGTTAAGAGACTTAAATATTGGTTGGCCTTGTTTGATTAAGAGACTTTAATATCGGTTGGGTTTGTTCTAGTAATAGATTTAAATATCGGCAGGTTTTGTTTGATTAAAACATATAAATACAGATTGGTTTTGTTAAATTAACAGATTTAAATATTGGTTGTTTTGTTCCAGTAAAAGATTAAATATTGGCAGGTTTTGTTTGATTAAAAGACAGAAATATTGTTTTGTTCAATTAAGAGATTTTAAACATTGGTTGTTTTGTTCGCTTAAGAGATTTAAATATCGGTTGGCTTGGTTTGATTAATAGACTTCCATACTGGTCAGATTTGTTCGATTAAGAGACTTTAATATCGGTTGGGTTTGTTCGATTAAGAGACATAAATATCAGTCTGTTTTGTTTGATTAAGAGATTTAAATATTGGCAGATTTTGTTTGACTAAAAGTCATAATATTTGTATATTTTGTTTGATTAAGAGATTTAAAATATTGATTATTTTGTTCTAGACAGATATTTAAATATTGGTTAGTTCTGTTTGATTAAAAGATTTATATATATTGATGTCAGTCAGTTTTATTTGATTAAGTGATTTGAATGTCAGATCATTTTGTTTGAGTAACAGATTTAAATGTTGTTTGGTTTTGTTCTTTTAAGAGATTTAAACATTGGTCAGTTTCGTATGATTAACAAAATTAAATGTTGGTTGGTTTCATTCTAGTAAGAGATTTAAAAAATACTAATGAAACCAACTGAATTTCTACATAACTTAGTTTCCTTCAACTCAAAAACAACAGTTGATTTCTATATCAATAAAAATTCATTTTTTATCATTGTCTTTGAATAATTGTCAGATCTGGTCCTCATGACTTGATATTGTGTTGGTTGTATTTCTGCAGATGATTGTTGATCTCCTGGTGGAAGATCATCTGTCCCAGCTGACTGTGAGACGCCTCGTTCAGCGCTTTGTTGTGCAAACACAGTTTAAACGCCTCGCTGGACAAATGTGCGTGACAGACAGTCGGATGCCACATGTGAAACAGGTAGCGTGACGGAGCGCGAACCACCATCAGATTGCTGTGCAGGAACTTCCTGTAGAGATGAACATCTTCTGTAGCTCTGCCTTTCGCAGATACATCAAATCCACCTTCGAGTAAACACAGAAGATCAAACACACAGATCTGTAAAACTCAACCACATGACAGAATCTCACTGTATTACCTGTGTTGATGAAATCTGATCTGTACTGACACGTCATCCCATAATCAACATCCTTCCAGAAGCCAAAATCTTTCCTGATCACCTGCCAATGAAAGCACATTTTCCAAAGATTTAAGTAGTTTTCAAAATTATTTATTAAGTTAAACTGCAACTTAGACTGAATAAAGGAGATCTTACAAGCTGATCTTGAGCAGAAGGGATGTGCTGACCATAGATGATCTCTGGATTATACAGGCTGAACATCACTGGATAAAACACTTTTCTACCTGTGAAAGCACATGAACACCTCACAACTACACAAACACAAAGTCGGAAGAGTTCAATGGCGCCCTCTTAAGGTTGATAACAGCATTGTTATCAAATCAAATCAAATCATGCTGCCTAATGAATTTGTACATCTGCCATCTAATCGGCAATACAAGATGCCAGGATTTAATGGAGTGAGACTAAAACATTCTTTTGTGCATAAAGCTGTGCTGGAATTTAATAAAGCATAAAGAAACATTGTAATTGTAATATCTTAGATTGTAACATCTGGTGATCCATGTGATGATAACTGTGAATAAACATGCTGTCACGCAAGATTTTTTTCAGACTTCATCTGACAATAATGTTATATATTGTACAAATAAATAAAGAAATATTATCACATATATATTCTGTCTTTTATGGTCCAACAGTCTGAGACAAAATTATAAATATTGGCTTTACAGAAATATCTAAATATAAAAAAATAAAAATATATAAATAAAAAAATAAAATATGAATAAATATATACAAACATAAAAACAGGTGTAGAAACACTTAGAAATTGCTAGTAAATTTCACATTTAACTACAAAAAAAGGTAAGTAAAGCACTGAATAAAACACATTTTGAAATAGAAAGTTTGAAATAGTATTTTCTTGTAAAGAAAAAACACTGGCTAAACAAAACTGGCTATATAGCATGTTTTTTTAGACTTTTCAGCTATGACAACAGATCATATTTGGGACCACAAAACCAGTCTTAAGTAGCATGGGTATATTCGTTGCAATAGTCAACAATACAATGTATTGGTCAAAATGATTTTTCTTTTATGCCAAAAATCATTAGGAAATTAAGTAAAGATCATGCTCCATATGCATTGCTAAAGACTTCATTTGGACAACTTTAATGGCGATTTTCTCAAAATTTAGATCAGGGGTGTCAAACTCGGTTCCTGGAGGGCCGCAGTCCTGCAGAGTTTTGTTCCAACCTTGCTCCAACACACATACTATGCAGTTTTCAATTGAAGGCCTGAAGGACTTGATTAGTTGGATCAGGTGTGGTTAATCAGCTGTGGCCCTCCAGGACCGGAGTTTGACACCCCTGATTTAGATTTTTTTGCACCCTCAGATTTTAGGGTAAAAAAAAATAATTAGAATAAAASAAGTAATTGTATTTCGGTCAAATATTGTCCTATCTTAACAAATCATACATCAGATGATGTATAAATCTCAATTTCAAAAAATTCACCCTTATGATTGGTTTTGTGGTCCAGGGTCACATATGATGTCTCTTGTAATAACTGCTATACCAATGCATTTGACTTGATATTATTCTACGAAAAGATGGTTGACAGGCATTCTGTACCTGGTTCTGTGTTCATACGGCAGGAGTTCAGGAACTCTGCGCTAAACCGAACGTTCACATCACAGAAAAACAGGAGGACGTTGCTTCGCTTCCAGGCTCGAGCGCCGACTTCCAAGCCTCGTCCTCTGGAGAACGCTTCGTTCAGATGGATCAGTGTCATGTTCCTGTATTTCATTATCCTGTGGGACAGAGACTGTTTCATAATCATAACTCACTTTGTTGTGATGCAGCCCAAAAAACTCAATGAAATATATTTTGGAAATTAAAACTTAAGTTTCATATACCAAACAATATATTTCAGGGTGAAGAAAATACATCATTCAGTATACAGTAGTCTACATTTAAGATTCATTCATTAGTTATTTTTATTCAATTATGTTATATGTTCACAAATAAAGACATATGTGAAAGTATTGCCTTGAATTGAAGTATGTAGAGAGCAAAATGTATTTTTAAATGCTTTTAAAAAACATGTATATTTTTAAATATATTATATATAAGGATATATGAGTATTCAAAAACAAAATATATTTTAATAAATATATTTCGAAACACATTTTTTTGCTGCATGGGACTACCAGATATGGGACTAAAATTTACTTATTTTTTTTAAATTTTATTATTATTATTATTATTATTATTTATTTGTTTTATTTTTTTGCAAAAAAACACTACATATATTAAGTCATTTTCCTGCATTTTATGTGTACTGAAATTATATATTTTTCTTTTTTTATTTTTAAAGTATATTTTTAATGACCAAAAAATGATATTGGTAAAAAATATAATTAGGTAAATATTTAGCATTTATATTTTTTGTCCTTTTTTATTTTGACATTTTGTTTATTTGATCTTTATTGCATTTATTTAATTTTATTTACCTTGACACTGCATCTAGAATTCCTTTCACTTCATTTGTTTTTTCATGCCCAAAAAACACCACGGTGAGATGCGTCCGTCCATCCTGACGAATGCAAGCATCACTAAGACACGAGGAGAGAAAAATGAAGCGTGACATGACATGAAAACTCACTGACGGGTCAAAAGAGGTTTGGTTTTACCTGAAATGTTGCATGAATTGTCTGAATGACTCCACTGTGTCTGCTAGCGGTACGATTATATTGATGAGGATCTGAGACGTGTCCATCAGTTCCTCCTTCACCTTCATCAGCGGAGCAAACGGACGGAAGAAGACCAGCCTCCTGAAATCTGGAACACCGTTTTCTCTGAACGTGAGATCATATAACGTTCCTTTGTCTCTTTCTGTGCGTAAGATTCCTGCCATCAAAGAGAAATTACATTTGAAACGGCCACCACTGTAAAAAATTATTGTAATATTAACAACAAAAGACTGTGTAAATGCTGCAACATGTTAAATAACAGATCTAAAGTAATTTTATAGTAATATACTCATAAATGTACACTTTATGGAAGTGAAAAAGAAGTCATAATTTACAGTGAAAAAACATAAACTGACATTTGTCACTCACATTTGATGGTTTTATACTGAAATAACTGTTTCGTCTTAGTTTTTTGGCATCAGTTATGCTTTTGTGTTGTTAAAATAAATGTTTATTGCATTCTTTTAGTGTAATGTGTGTTAATGATGGTGTTTTGTGTTTGTGTTTATGACACTGTGTGCATCTATATATTATTATTTATCTCAGCTTATGAAAAAAACAACTTATGATTAACTGATTCAAGATTTTGTAGTTTTGAAGTGCTTTTGTCATTATATTACAAACTGACTTGAGTAATTTGATAGGTTAATATTAGTTCAATTAATGAAACGTTTTTACTGTAAATGTAACAATTAGTAAAATGTTGCTACACTGCAAAATTATTTTCTTACTCGTTTTGTTACGTGTTTTTGTCTTGTTTTCCGATGCAAATATCTAAAAATATCAAAAGTGTTTGCTTAAAACAAGAGAAAATATCTGTTATATCTGAATATCCTATTCAGAAAAAAGTATATATTTTCAAAAAATGTTTTGAAATAAATTTTAAAATATATAAAAAATGGCAAAAATATATATATTTTGAAACATATACTAAAATCTGTTTCAAAACATATTTACACAAATATATCTTCTACCAATAAGTGACCCTGGACCACAAAACCAGTCATAAGGGTCAGTTTTTTTAAACTGAGATTTATAAATCATTTGAAAGCTGAATAAATAAGCTTTTTTATTAATGTATGGTTTATTAGGATATAGGACAATATTTGGCAGAGATACAACTATTTGAAAATCTGGAATCTGAGGGTGCAAAAAAAAATCTAAATTTTGAGAAAATTGCCTTTAAAGCTGTCCAAATGAAGTTCTTAGCAATGCATATTACTAATCAATAGTTCTGATATATTTACGGTAGGAAATTTACAAAATATCTTCATGGAACATGATCTTTACTTAATATCCTAATGATTTTTGACATAAAAGAAAAATCGATAATTTTCACCCATACAATGTATTGTTGGCTATTGCTACAAATATACACGTGCTACTTAAGACTAGTTTTGTGCTCCAGGGTCACATATATTTTTTGTTTTTCCTTTCAATTAAGCTGATTTTTCTGACCCCACTGGCAGCTGTTTTTCTTGTTTTAAGCAAAACTCACTTCATTCTGATACATTTTTCAGAAAACAAGATTTAAAATCTTAAGTCATCTTGCTTTTCAGGTAAATATTGATTTAAGAATGCTAGACTAAATTATGAGGAAGAAAATACATTTTTGCATCAAATTCTGGCAGCTAAATTTGTCTTTCAGGCTACACATTTCTAAACGAACCCCTAATATAATCAGCATTGCTTTCTAAGAGTTTGACCTTCATAGAAGTGTTGAGGAGAGTAAATCCTGCGCTGCTGTGAGTCTCTGAGCTGAGGTTCGTTCAGCAGATGCAGCGCCGCTTCTAACGCCCCGTTCATCTCGTTCCTGCGGTCCTGGCGAAGCGGACTTTCCACCGGGAGTCGCGTCAGTCCGGTTTCCAGCTGATAGACCTGGCGCAGGGTGAAGGTCTCGAACGGCAGAACCGCGAACTCATTCGGCAGTGGTTCTCCTGTGAAGATCTTGCCGGCCCGTCTGAGCTGCTTCCGCATGAACTCCTCCAGCTCTGACTGGTTCTGCTCTTCATGCTCCAGCGGGAAGATCACAGCAGATCTCTGCAGCTGTCTGCTCCTCTCCTGCAGCTCCGCTTTCAGCTGTGAGATCAGTCTGGTGAGGTTTGTGGTCTGCTGAAGATACTGGCGCTCGTGCTGGTGCAGTAAAGACTCGTAGACATCTTCATCCGCTGGATGTCCTGACTGGGTTTGGATCTGAGACCTGCAGGCCTGACGATACAGGAGCAGAACGAAGCAGAAGAGCAGCGCAGCAATGATACGCTTTCCTAGAAACCATCGCTTCAGCATGACTGACTGCTGCAGGAACAATAACTCCACCAGTGTTTTTAAATCTGGTCTAATAATGCAGATTTGCGCAACTAAAGATGATATTTCAGGAAAAACATGATGTGTTTTCATCCATTGCTTTGGTTCAGAATCCCCTGGCTTTTCTTGATGTTGTCAACAATCCCAGAATTTCATAAAGACTGCATCTGAAATCACAAACACAAACAGGTGTCAACATAATTTGGTTGTCATAAACGATAAAAAATACATAAATACATAAAATATGAATAAATATATAAAAATATAAAAATTGGTGTAGAAACACTCAGAAATTGGTAGTGAATTTCACATTTAACTATGAATAAATGGTAAGTAAAACACTGAATAAAACACAAATTTTGAAATAGAAAGATTGAAATAGTATTTTCAACCCTAACTTTCAAGGAAAAAAAAGAAAGTTTTAGTTTTTAGTTTGACAAATTTTAAAAACTAGAAGTTGATGTAAAGATGTAAAATGAAGAAAATTCATATTATTGATCGTATCATCATTATTATAAACACAAACAAGTGTCAACATGATGTGGTTGTCATAAACTGCACTAATATACAAAAATTAAACCACTAAAAATGATAAAAGTGAAGATAAATTCTGGCTGCAGCAGGGTTAAAACTAAACCACTTTTTGAACTGAAATAAATTATTAAATAAACAAACTTTAAACTTAGTTTAAGTTGAAGCACTAAAATAACTAAACCTAAATAAAGAATAAAAAATAATAAAAATACGTATTTAATTAATAAATAATAAATTCAATAATAAATCATAATGAAATTAATAGCAAATAAAATGACAAAAACAACAAAATTATTAAAAATTACTAAAAAAAAAGTTAAAATGGAAAATATAAAAATTTAAAATAAAACCTATAATAGTATGACTTAAACAACACTGATCTGCAACGATATTTACTGAAATCAGTTTTGTGTTAAAACAGATACAACAACAGTTGTTTCTGACTATTTTGTGCTGCTGATTCCAAAAACGGTGTCTGTTTTGCTGGAGCACGTCACACTTTCTCACTAAATATGATGCATTTGACAAGCATTTATAAGGTGAAATAGTCTTGTATTTTGCCTTAATCAGCAGAAAAACACTGCAAACACATGATTCCTGTCTAAATCTGAGCCACATTACAACTATTTAATCAATTCTCAGCCTGTTTTCACATGCATGACATTTTTCAATGAAAAAATGTTTATGTAAAGTTCATTAACAATAAATTGAGTATTTGAACTTATTTTTCCATTCCTTTGCAGACTGTAAGTTAATGATACATTTTGAAAACTGCCATTTGATGGGATGATTTGCCATTTTGACTGCTTTTTTTATATTACAGTTTATACATATTTATAATCTGAAAAATCTTTATTCTTATTTTGTGAAAACTGTACGGGTAAAGTTTTCATTAATATTTTGGAGCTCAGCATCATCATTTTTTTTTTTCTGTTTTCCCAAGATGCAGGGCTGTGTAATGTTTGTCACACCACACCACAGCAAAATCTGTGGTTACCATGGTTTAACTGTAGTAACCATGTTTTTTGTGGTGAAACATAAACTGATTTGAAACATCATTTCCTGTTTTCACACCTTTTTAACACCAGCTGGACATAAAATTGTCTGTAAATACTTAACAATTTCGCACAAAAATTGCAATGTGATTGTAAAAACACTATTTTATGACGTTATATTTAATAATGAGACACTGCATTTCTATTTAAAAGGATTTTAACCGCATTTATTAAAATCAAGCCAAATGTCTACTTACTGCTGTTGATCACTTGCGTGGGTAATGTTCAGATTCGGCTCATAAATGTAAGCTACATTGAAATGTTTACCCTATCCAGCATGTTTGCATATTACCGGTGGGTTCCTGAACGGATCCTCTGTGTGAGAGAGCCGCTCAGTGCGCGCTCTGTTGGGCTCCACGCGACTCCTCCCATCACAACTATGAAAGACCGGCTGTTCTACAGGTAAGAGTTCACTTCTTCAAAATGAACGTATAGTCCCTTTGTAATCAGATCGGTAATATATAAGCTACTGAACAAGCGGCGAGTGAATTCAAACTCCTTTGGTTGTCTGTTGTGTTCAACACGTCTGTATCGGTTTATATTCTGTTTTTTTCTTTTGTTTTGTTTCTGTGTTTATAATTGTACTGCCTCAATGTTTAAATGTTTGTACTGCTAAAAAAGCGCTCAGAAGTCCCATTCTAAATCAAACGATTCGCAATATGCGCTCCGAAATACGTTTCTGAATTAAAACATTCGCGAATTTGCCTCGAAAGATTTGCTATACGCGCTCTGAAGTCCCGAATCATACGATTTGCGATATGCGCTCCGATGTCCCGATCTGAATCAAACTATTTATTTCGTCGGAAGTCCCCATGATTCGCGATTTAAGCTCCGAAATCCCAATTGAAACCAAATGATTCGCGATTCACGTTCTGAAGTCCCGATGTCCGGATCTAAATCAAATGATTCGCGATACCAAGTCCCTATGAACACCAAATGATTCGTGATTCGCGTTTCGATCGATATGAATGAAACGATTCGCAATATGCGCTCCAAAGTCCGGATCTGAATCAAAAAGATTCATGAAGTTGCTCCGAAGTTCCGATCAAAATCAAATGATTCGCGATTCGCGTTCCAATCTATCTGTATCAAACGTTTCGTAATATGCGCTTCGAAGTCTGGTTCTGAATCAAAAGATTTGCGAAGTAGTCCCGATATCAAATGTTTCGCGATGTGCGCTCCATGTCCGTTCTGAATCAAATTTGCGGTATGCGCTCTAAGACCAGATCCGAATCAAACAATTTGCAACGTGCGCTTTTAAGTCCGGATCTGAACAAAAAGAATTACAAAGTTGTTCTGAAGTCCCGATCTAAACTGAAAGATTTGTTATATGTGCTGCTCCGAAGTCTCTGTCTGAATCAAACGATTCGCGATTCGCGCTCCGAAGTCCCGATCAAAATGAAATGATTCGAGATTCGCGTTCCGATCGATCTGTATCAAACGTTTCGTATTATGCGCTTCGAAGTCTGGCTCTGAATCAAAAGATTTGCAAAGTAGTCTTGATATCAAATGATTTCCGATGTGTGCTCCAAGTCCGTTCTGAATCAAATTTGTGATATGTGCTCTAAGTCCCGATCCGAATCAAACGATTTGCGATATGCGCTCCGAAGTCCGGATCTGAATCAAAAGAATCACAAAGTCGTTCTTAAGTCATGATCTAAACCAAATGATTCATGATACGTGCTGCTCTGCTCCGAAGTCCCGATCTGAATTGAACAATTCGCAATACACGCACTGACGTCCCAATCTGAATTAAAAGATTCGCACAGCTGCTCTTAAGTCCCGATCTGAATCAAACAATTTGCGATTCGAGCTCCGAAGTCCCTGTTTGAGCCAAATGATTCGCGATCCGAAGTCCCAGTCTGAATCAAATGATTTTTTGTAATTAATTATAAAAATGTAATAACAATTTCTTATTGAAAACTGTTTGAAAATTACATTTATTTCAGTGTAGTCAAATAAATGAGTCAAACTGTTTTACTTTTTAATCTTTATTAAGGACAAACACAGAAAGTAGAAATACACTGATATGCAGAGGGAACCTTTATGAAGTAGCACTTCTTATCCTAAGTCAGAACGATCTCAGAAGAGAGAAAGGCACTATTTACAATACAAGGAAACAGAGATGAATCTCTTAAACGGCAAACAACCAAACTAAACACAAACTCGTAGTATAAAAATATATCTGTGTCTAGGGACAGAAGCTCACGAGAACTAACAAAACAGGCTCATTTTATTCTCAAACGCATCCATGTGTTTGACACACAGTTGAAGAGAAAAAAAACAAACCAGGCGCATTAAATTCTCAAATGGCATCAGAAGCTTTCTATAGAACTTACATTTATTAACAAAAGTGAAACCCACTGAAAACAGATTTCATTTAAGTGAAAATGCCGTTGTGCGACGATGAAGGTCTGAGCGGAAAATTATGATCCGACCATGTCGTAGACGTAGATGTGATAATCATCATCGAACTTGATAAAGTAAACAGACGGTTTGGCCTGAACCTGCTGGATGATGGTGCCCATCCTCTGCGTGCCATCCTTATTCATACACTCTACCTGCTTCCCAACCAGCGTGTCGCACACTTCACCTGGCTCTCTGAACTCCGCCGGATCATCTGATAGAGAAAAGCATTTAATAATAAACATTCAGACATATTAGTCCTGCAGAATCATCTGTAGTACAATCATTTGTAGTTCTCCAAAAAAAAAAAAAACTTTTATTGAATAGTTACTTAAATTAACATTTTTTCCCCTTCCACTCTTAAAAATAAAGTTTTTTTTTAAATTGACATCAGTGGTTACATGAAGAACATTTAACATCCATGGAACCACAAAGGGTTCTTTATAGTGCAAAAAGGTACTTTAGTTTATTAAAATATTATTCATACTGAGAAAAAATGGTTATTTTAAGAACTAATCACTGAAAGGTTCATTGAGGAACCAATAATGAAATGAATTACTATGAAATGCCCTTTGTAACCTTTATTTTTATGACTGCAGAGTCAATAGTCTGATTCAAATTGTGAGTTTGACACTGTCTTTTTGACTGATTAATGACACTGAGAGACATTTGTTCACTGACATTTGAGTCAGTGTCTGTTGTTTGCACTGTAGTCATAACACAAAGTCAAATTGTGAGTTTGACACTGTTTGAGTCTTTTAAACTGATTCATTACAAGGAACTGGTTAGAGAGTCATTTGTTCATGATTCAGACTCCACTGTTTGCACTGTAGTCATTAGACTGATTCAAATTTTGAGTTTGACACAGTTTGTGAGATTTTTTTGACTGATTCATGACAAGGAATTGGTTAGAGAATCATTTGTTCATGGTTCAGACTCTGTTGTTCACACTGTAGTCATTAGATTGATTCAAATTGCGAGCTTGAGACTGTGAGTCTTTTTGACTGATGGATTACAGTGAATTGGTTAGAGAGTCATTTGTTCATGATTCAGACTCTGCTGTTCACACTGTAGTTTTCAGACTGATTCAAATTGTGAGTTTGACATTGTTTGTGAGATTTGTTTGACTGATTCATGACAAGAAATTGGTTAGAGAATCATTTGTTCATGGTTTAGACTCCGTTGTTCACACTGTAGTCATCAGATTGATTCAAATTGCGAGTTTGAGACTGTTTGTGAGTCTTCTTGATTGATTCATTACAGTAAATTGGTTAGAGAGTCATTTGTTCATGATTCAGACTCCACTGTTAGCGCTATAGTCATTAGACTGATTCAGACTGTGAGTTTGACATTGTTTGTGAGATTTGTTTGACTGATTCATGACAAGAAATTGGTTAGAGAATCATTTGTTCATGGTTCAGACTCCGCTGTTCACACTCTAGTAATTAGCTTGATTCAAATTGCGAGTTTGAGACTGTTTGTGAGTCTTCTTGATTGATTCATTACAGTGAATCGGTTAGAGAGCCATTTGTTCATGATTCAGACTCCTCTGTTTGCATTGTAGTACTCAGATTCAGATTTCGAGTTTGAGACTGTTTGTGAGTCTTTTTGACTGATGCATTACAGTGAATTGGTTAGAGAGTCATTTGCTCATGATTCAGACTCCACTGTTCGCACTATAGTCATTAAGACTGATTCAGACTGTGAGTTTGACACTGTTTGTGAATCTTTTTGACTGATTCATTACAAGGAATTGTTTAGAGAGTCATTTATTCATGATTCAGACTCCTCTGTTCGCACTGCAGTATTCAGACAGAATCAGATTTCGAGTCTGAGACTGTTTGAGTCTTTTAAACTGATTTATTACAAGGAATTGATTAGAGTCATTTGTTCATGATTCACACTCTGCTGGTCGCACGTTCGTCATTAGACTGATTCAGATTGTGAGTTTGACACTGTTTGTGAGATTTTTTGACTGATTCGTTAAAGAGTCATTTGTTCGTGATTTAGACCATTATTGGTTCCCCAAAGAACCTTTCAGTGATCAGTTCTTAAAAGAACCATTTTTTCTTAATGTGAAGAACATTTTATTAGCCTGAAGAAAGTTTATGCACTATAAAGAACCTTCAGTCATTCCAAGTTCTTCGTTGATGCTGATAAAGAAGCTTTATTTTTAAGAGTGAACTGACTTGCTCACCTGACTCCGGAAGTATCCGAAGGTCTCCGTCTTTATAATCCTGCAGCAGCTGGTACATGTAAAGCATGGGGTCTTTCTCATATGTAATGAAGAACCAAGCAGGCATGCTGGGAGCTCTGGAGAGCACCAAACCCCTCCACTCATCCTTCGAGCCATCATCCGTCTCAAACAGGTGAACCACCGGCCGTCCCAGCAGCTGGTCCGCGAGACGAGAGTCACTCATTCGAAACGATGCGATTTCCCCGGGTGAAATCTCCAGATTCTGAACCCTCTGATCTTTAAAGATCTCCAGGCCATAGACACAGTCCACTCCGTCGTACTTAATGAGGTAGAGAGACGAGTTGACTGGCACTTGGACTAGTACTGTCCCTGTCCACCAAGACACCGGACTGTAGACGTCTTCCTTCCATTTGTGTTGTATTCGACAGCCCACGATGCTTTCACTGGGAGACGCGGCGGGACTGCAGTGATGCATGTGTTTGTGCCTGATAAAGCACAAAAGAGAGAGCGTTAAACATGAGGAAAGAGCTTTTATTTGCTCATTCTAGCTCTGACTGTTTCTAATAGATTATTAATCTACAAAAGACTCACCGAATCACAATTCTTTACAAGTACTCACCAGTGTAATTTTTGTCAATGAAAACTAAATCCAAAACTCATATAAAAAAAATTAAATAAAATAAAATAAGATACAAAAAACTATATTTAGTTTTCACATTTAGTTCCCCGGTGTCTATAGTATCAATAGCAAAAATCTATTACACTTAAAAAATGTGTTCCTAGTTGGCAATAATTAGAAATAAAAATAAAAAATAAATATTTGTTTTAATAATCATTATATCTCAGTTATTTCAGTTAATAAAAACAACCATAACTCTAACCGGAATCTTTATTCAATTTTCAGTAAGCCAGCTGCTGTTATTAAACAAAAACTATAATGACAAAAATTGCTCATTCTAGTCACGGAAGTCACATTCTAGACTTACAGAATCAAACTACTCACCAGTGTTATTATCAATTACAAATACTAACTCTAAAACAAAATAAGATGCAAAAGATACAAAAGACTAAAATTACTGTCTTTAAAACAAACTAAAATAAAAATAAAAACACGTTAACTAATCTTAGTTTTCATTAGGGTTGGCAAATGATTAATCGCATACAAAATAAAAGTTTGAGTTTCCCTAATATACGTGTGTGTACTGTGTGTAATTATTATGTATATATAAATACAAGCACATTCATGTATATATTTAAGCAATATTTACAAGTATATGTATTTATTATAATTTTTATAGAATTTATATTATATATAAATAAAAACATTTTGTACATAAATAACATATTTCTCTTAAATATGGGTGCAAAAAAATCAAAATATTGAGAAAATCACCTTTAAAGTTGCCCAAATTAAGTTCTTAGCAATGCATATACTAATCAAAAATTAGGTTTTGATATATTTACAGTAGGAAGTTTACAAAATATCTTCACGGAACATGATCTTTACTTAATATCCTAAAGACCTTTGGCATAAAAGAAAAATTAATCATTTTGACCCATACAATGCATTTTTGGCTGTTGCTACAAATATACCCATGCTACTTAAGACTGGTTTTGTCGTCCAAGGTCACATATTTGTTTTCATAATTATTTAATACTTATTAAATCTCAGTTATAACAGGTAGTAAGTCTTTCTTCTAAAACGTTATTCAATTTTTTAGTAAGCCAGCTGCTGTCTCTAGAAGGTAATCATTAAAATAAAATTATAAATAAATAAAAAAAATAAAATTACTAAAAAAGTATTTTAGTATTTATATAAAAATAAAAATTATATTATTTTTATAAAAATAAAATGTTTTATTAAATATAAAAAAATGTTTTATTAAATATAAAAACTAACAAAACTTTGAGGAGGAATACCAAAACTAAAACTAAAATTCAGATGAAAATTGAAAACAACAACAACAACAACAACAACAACAACTGTATAATGACACTGATACTCACTTGTGAGAGCTCTTTTTCTTCATCACAGACCGGCCACCCGACACACCACGAACTGATCAAAACAAATCATTGGTTTATTCGGTAATGCTTTTAGTTCAGGTTTATTTTTTTACCATACAGGTGAGGTTCTCACCTCCAGTGTCTTTGGAGCGATGCTGGTTCATGCGGCTCCTGTATGGACACTCCATCAGCTCCAATCAAATCAATCTCTGATGATCCTCCTGTTTGAAGACATAGGTTACTTATTTATCAAAATCTACTGACTGCCCTAGCTAGACAACATTTTGAGCACTAACGAGAAAAGCAGTCAAATGTCCAAAACTTGTTACTGTACCATGGTATTTTTTTTTTTAAAAGTACTTTGGGGTAACATGTAAAAACCAGGGTACAACACATCAGTATTAAAAGTTAAACCTGCTGATGTGCATTAGAAACAGCAAATTAATGAATCAGTGCTTATGAGGAATCATTAACGTTTGAAAATGAAGTGAACGCCAGCAAAACACAATGTAAACACACACACACCCACATACACATTTACACTCAAACACACAAACATACACAACTCACTGTCCGGTTCTCATTGCAAACTTGTGTCTCGCTGCTTCACGCTGTTTTGGCTTTAATATTGCGCGATTTTTACAAATAAACAAATTAATCCAGCAGAACTTTCCCTCGAGAGAGCATTTCCACCGCACAGCGCGGGTACGAGCAGGCTGGCGCGAGCCTCTACTATACACAATACAAACAAGCACACGTGGTATAACAGAACTCAAGATTTAATGTGTTTGAAATGAGAGCTTTTCTCAGTAAATACAAAAAATGTAATTATTTAGATCGTTGTGTTTCATGTTCTCGTGTTGAGTTAAAATTAAAGTTTATTTTAAAAGAGTTTATTTTGATTTTCTTGATTAGAGTTCATTTGTATATAAAAATGAAAACGTAAATTCAAAACATACCGAGCAATTAAAATACGAATACCTGTCTTGTTTCATGTATTCTACACAACTGTAAATTATCCTAGAATCAATTGAGAATGAATGAATTTGTGTTTTTGAAAAAAAAAAATACATTTGTGTTTTTGAATCAGCTGTAGCGCCGCCTGCAGGACTGTCTCTGATATTGAGAACCAAATGTTTGAAAATCGCTCTCAAAAATGAGCCGATGCATTCAGAGAATCTGTAACTACGCTGTTTTGTCAGTAATACATTTTACCGCACCTTTCACCTCCAAATAATATAATTCTGTGAACGAGGAGGGAATATTTACATACGATTTTCTGATCCACGATGTATTCGTCAATAAAAGACTTTTATTTTGAAGTTAACACCCGCAGACGGAAGCCGGAAGTTGGTGTTGAGGAATGTTCATGTTAGAAAGTGGAAGAGAAGAGCGAGAACGTTAACGAAAGCTGCTCGAATTAAAACGGCTTCGTTAATTAAATCCGATCAGGATGATTGATTTGTCGAGCAGAATGTGAAAGTCGGATGGAAAACATCATGCTGATCAAACACATCAGAGTGAGTGATGTCATCTCACACATATTGTTAAACTCAGTGGTTTTGCTGTTGTTGATTTTAATCTGCTGATGATAATCGGAGTGTTTCGATGTTTTTTATTTTCCGTGTTTTTAAGACGAGTCTGATGATATGTTTCTTTGTGTTGTGTGTTTTTGTCTGTCACATGCTCCATATGGATATATAATGACAGATTAAAGTTCATGATTTCGTTGGTTTCTGTATTTAACCTTTAACCTTTCGTTTATAATGCGTTTATATTAAATACTAAACCCCCTCTCAGTTAATTCCTCATGATGTGAGTTTGATCTGATCAGTGGTTGTGTCAGAAACATTCTTGCATCATTCTGTGTGATCTGTTATTTGTCCAGCTTATGTTGTGTACATTATGTTTTGCTGGTATATGTATGTATATGCATTAGACTGTACAGGTGTATTTAGTGTGGTTGTTGTGTTGCAGCAGCGCAGTGTCGGCCGGGCGAAGGTGGCCCATGCAGTGGTGGTGATCTTCATGGAGTTTTTCGCCTGGGGTCTCCTGACCACCCCGATGCTGACAGTGAGCATTAAACACAACAATCTGAACTTAGACTGATTTGTAATTGTTTAATTGACAGGGAGAATGTTCTGACCCAGAGATTAATTTTAACTGCAGTCCATGGGAAGAAAAAAGGAACATATGGCATATGCATGAATAACATACACATCATCACATCACAACTTAATATTTAGAAATGCATTGGATAATCATAATCATAATAATAATAATAATGCAATTACAAGTAAGTTGCACTTTAATAAATGATGTTACATAGCTAAAAGTTATATACACTACCAGTCAAAAGTTTTTGGAAAGTAAAGATAATGTTTTTTAAAAGAAGTTTCTTCTGCTCACCAAGTGACCATTTATTTGATCCAAGTTTGAAATAAAAATTTGAAATATTTTTACTATTTAAAATAGCTCTTTTCTATTTGAATATATTTTAAAATGTAATTTATTCCTGTGATCAAAGCTGAATTTTCAGCATCATTACTCCAGTCTTCAGTGTCACATGATCCTTCAGAAATCATTCTAAAATGCTGATTTGCCGCTCAAGAAGCAGTTATTATTAATATTATCATTGTTATTATGTTAAAAACAGCTGCGTAGAATTTTGTCAGGTTTCTTTGTTTAATAGAAAGTTCAAAAGAACAGCATTTATCTGAAATAGAAACATTGTAACATTATAAATGTCTTTATCACTTTTGATCAATTTAAAGCATCCTTGCTAAATAAAAGTATTAATTTCTATAATTTCTTTCCAAAAAAAAAAATGATACTGACTCCAAGCTTTTGTATGGTATAGTGTATAATAATTAAAAGCTTTTTATTTCAGAGAAATGCTGATATTTGTATCTTTCTATTCATCAAATAATCCTGAAAAAACTGTACTCAACTGCTTTAAACATTGATAATAATAATAACAATAATAATCAGAAATGTTTGTTGAGCAGCAAATCAGCATATTAGAATGATCTCTGAAGGATCATGTGACACTGGAGTAATGATGCTGAAAATTCAGATTTGATCACAGAAATAAATTACATTTTAAAATATATTCGCATAGAAAACAGCTGTTTCAAACTGTAGTAATATTTCACAATATTACTGTTTTTTTTGTACTTTGGATCAAATATATGCAAGCTTGGTGAGCAGAGCTTCTTTAAAAATATGCAAAATCTTACTGTTTAAAAACTATATATACAGTACTGTGCAAAAGTTTTAGGCCACTAGTTTTTTCACTAGCTAAAAATGGTTTAAAGTAAGTTATTTCTATCTTTTGCTGTAGTGTGTCAGCAAAAAATATCGGTTTACATTTCCAAACATTCTGTTTGCCATTAATTGTAATAATCTAGTCTGACAACAGCCAGTGCTCCACACAGATCTAATCTCATCATCATCCAGTCTTCCTGGAATGACATGAAGACACAGAACAAACTGAAACAGAGTAA
>JAHKKF010532680.1:0-11434 GCA_019740295.1 Labeo calbasu
AACAACAAAATATCAACGTCAGCTGACATTGGTATTGGACATCAATTTAACGTTGACATTAGACGTTGAATTTACATTGAATTTTGGTCAGCCGACGTTGCAACCGAAATTTAACCAAAAATCAGCGTCTTATGACATTGTGTGCCTGCTGGGAGGTGGCTGGGCAAATCTGCGGGACATCGTTGACGAGCTGTATTACCCTTGTTGAAAGCTAAAACTGGAGCCGGATTAAGCGTGATTTTGCAGAGCATTGTTTGTTGGAAAACTGCGGGAGTTCGTCGGGCTGGGATTCACGGACAGGGCGGGGTCGTATGCCGGAAGAACAGAGGCTGGGACGGTGCAATGAGAGCTGCTTATATAGGCTTGTAATGATGATTGACAGGACTGAATGATTAGGCTCCTCCCGAACCTACGTTTGGAACTTCATTTAAACTAAAAATACAAGATGATTAAAAGCCTGTGACAGATACATTCTTGCCTGACAAATAAAATGTTATATTTGATTTATTCTGAACTCTCCTGAAATCAGTATGAATAGTAAATCATGTGGAGGCTGATGTTTCAAATCTCAAATCTGGATGAATGGAGCAGTAGGAAGACTATCAGAGACATTTGATTTCTATCTATCACTGACTTAGCAAGTTGTACTGAAGTGACCTAACAAACTACACTTTTTGTTCTGAGCAAGCAGTAGGCGGTCGACGGTAGTGTTGGGTTTGAGTCCACCTAAGTCGAGTCCGAGTCTTTAACCAGTTGAGTCCGAGTCGAGTCGGAGTCCAAGGAAACACCACTGTTTGTCAGTATCTTAACATTGTTTCAACCCAGGGAGGTGTCCTACAGATTCTAGCTCCACCCCCAATTAGACACACCTGAACCAGCTAATCAAACTCTCACTAGGCGTACTAGAAACCCTCTGGCAGGTGTGTTGAGGCAAGTTGGAGTTAAACCAAGGACCAGGACCAGGACCCAGTTTGGGCACCCCTGTTTTTAACCTTTACAACTAGAAAAATGCAATGTCAAGTGAAATGTAAGAAAAGCAAACCTCTAGTGGATCTTGCCATTTTGATTTTTGATTCACAACATAATTAGTGCCCATGCTCTGCTTAGCAAACTTAAAGTCATGTAACAGAAGTAATGGCTGACCTATGTGACATATTTCAGAGTGAAACAGGTTTTAGAATGTGATCAATTATAGGGTGGTACTTGACTTTATTCATTGATATAGTAAATGTATAAATTCAAGGGTGGGGGTAAAGGAGTAGGTATCTTGGTGAATGTGACCTTAAGAGCATAAAATGCACCTCTTTTTTTCTGATTGTGGCTGTGTGTGTTTTGGGTTTTATATGACTCTTTTTTTTTTTTTTTTTCTTGAATGAAAATGAGGCTGTGAGGGATAAACCTAGTCTTTACAGTGGTACACACTGTGTATAAAGCCCTACATATACTTTCCATAAGAATTCACAGCAAACTCACACCTGTTTTATTTTTGAATGCATTTATAGTTACATTAATTACAATAAATTATATTATGTAAAGAAAAACTGATGATGTGCCATTGATTTATTAGAAAATCATGCACACCCAAGGTGGTTTTGGACCCATTAAAACTACTGATGCAAAGATGTTAGAAAAAAATAGTTTTCTTCAAAGCTAGAAACTGCCACCAGTACCACTGCCAAAATACAAATTAAATAATATTTTTTAAAAAAACAGAATCTTTTTAAAAATAGAATTTTTAGTTTTTTTTTTTTTTAAATTTAGGTAGGTCTATTTAAAGGCTATTACAGAAATAGATTAATAATAATTAAGTAATTAAAATAAAACACTGCAATCATCACTGTATACATTAAATATGATTCCTATTAAAGTTAATAAGTGATTCAGTCAAGAAAAGTGAGTGATTTTCTCTTTTTCTTTTGTCGTTTGATGAATTTGTGCCGTCGGCGGCTGCAGGTTTACACTGCTGTCACTTTAAGATCTGATGCACAGATCAAATATTTTGATGCATCAGTATTTCTCCCAACTGTTCAGGTTTACTTAAGACAAAACTGACTTCATTTACAAGAATAGTCTTTAAGACGAGCATGTGTGTAGCAATAACAGACCCTATTAGAAGCGAAAGAGAACTCAGCATTCGCACACTGACTAAGAGGCGCGTTCTGTGAGCGCGCTTTGAGTGTATGTGCACATAAACCTGTTGGCTTTCAAGTAGCCTACTGGACAAGATACATGCAAATACTGAATCAACAGGCATCGAGTCAGTGACATTTCCGACAACTGTCTCTGGACTCGGATGGACTCGGCATATTATCCGAGTCCGAAAGGCTCAAGTCTGAGTAAAAATGCATCCGAGTCTGTGACAAGTCTGAGTCGCCTAAAAATTGTACTCGAGACCGGACTCGAGTCCGAGTACGAGTCTGAGTACCCCAACTCTAGCCGACGATATAAATTAACCTTGCACCTCTGAATAAGTTCAGACTGGTGAGTTTGTGATCGTGAGATCCACGACCTCTGGTGAGCGTGAGACTTAAATGCAACAATGGGTCCCTGATGAATGAATAATTGAAAGTATCCACCTTATTCTTCAATGCAGAAGTAAGAATATGGGTGAGACTTCCAGTTCATTAGCCACTACAGAGAAATAGCACAAAGAATTACAATGTGCAATAAACTGTTTGCACTACAAACCAGTGTGTTCATAAATAGGATAATACATTAAAATAACATTTGCAATGTCAAGCAACAAATCAAGCTGTTTTGTACAGCTAAAAATAGATGGAAGAGAAAGAGCCCAGAAGCAACCTTTTTTTTTTTTTTTAATGGGAATTATAAGGCGGATAGGATGACCAGAATACTTCAGTATCTCAATTAATATTATCCAATATTTGTGATTAGTTATTAATTAGACACGCATTCTAAATGTAATGATCACTGGAAAATTGGAGTCAGATTAAACACAGAGCTACAATAAAATGTAAACTCAATATGTCATAGTTATACTATAATGTTACTCTCATTTTATCATTATCACCTATATAGTACTATAAACTTGTTCAGCATCACAATCAGGAATCATGTGGGTCGAGTGCATTTAAATTAATGCTTTAGCTGCTGGCAAGTTCAAATCTCTATCGCATTGATCTTGGTGTATAGAAAAAGTAGTGCTCATACAAACACACACACACAAACACACTCTCACCCTAAAGCTTAAACACAATCTCAGAGATCATTCATGTTCTTCACTCTCTGTAGGCTGCGGGGTTGCAGTATTGGAGAGGAAGGCTGTGCTGCTCTGATTATAGCTCTGAGATCAAACTCACACCTGAGAGAACTGGATCTGAGATATAATAAACCAGGAGATTCAGGATTGAAGCTTCACTCTGCTCTACTGGAGGATCCACATTGTAAACTGAAGTCAATGCTGTCATTTATTATCTTCTATTAAAGCAGATCTTAGTGTATTTTATCTTTCTCTGTATTTTACAGTATTTGACAGTGGAAACTTCACAAGCTTCAGACGAGTGAATCAAATCCTGAACAAGACTGTCACCTGGACAAATAACGATGATCCAGCAGTTTCATATGTGAAGGATTTTATTAATTTTCATTTAGCCTATTTTTTTCCAGTCTTAAAAACAAGCAAACAAACAAAATAGTAGATTGGACATACTAACTGCACTGTAAAATTTTTTAGTGTGAAATTACAATATATTTTGGGCTAATAATTGCACACTGTAAAACTTTTCACTACAAATTTGCAGAAACCTATAAAGTATTTTTGTACCTATAAAGTACTGTATATTGTATACAGTTTATACTTGTCTATATACAGTCTATACTATATATTTTTTTTTTGCTGTTTACATTTTGTGTACATTTTAGGACTTTGTATTTAGAAAACAAAAAGGTTCTATCTACACAGTGGAACTCTAACTTGGTTCTGTAAGGTTGTATCTGTGAGCCAGTCAGCTCTTTGAATGCACACAAGAGGACCAATCAGGATCAACTTTTTTTGTCATGTTGGCGGACTGCTCCATAACAGCAGGAAAGATTAAACGTTAAACAATAGTAATTACATGTCTGCAGAATCAATAAGTGCAATTCACTTTTATTCCTCAAAGTGGCACTGTTTAAAACAATGATGACCTGAATTTTTACTCATAATTACCACAGGCATAAAACAAATAACAATATCTGCAAAAATTGAACTGGCTTGAATAGCTTTACTGCAGAGCAATTATTGTACATAACGAAATATAAGTGTCACTGTCATTTGATGGTGGATGTGATGAATAGCGATCAAAATGTTGTTTTTGAAGATGTTGAAAATGATAGTTTTGAGAATATGATTGAGATTGTGATATGAGCCAGATGCTGAATGTGTACTGTGGAAATGCGCTCTGACTATGGCAGTTATGGTCAAATCATCTGCTCAAATCAAACCATTCTAAATTTCAATAGTTAAGGAAGTATGCTTTATTTTATTTTTTGTAATTGTTCTTAAAATATAGAGTTGGGGTACTCAGACTCGTACTCGGACTCGAGTCCGATCTCGAGTACAATTTTTAGGCGACTCGGACTTGTCACGGACTCGGATGCATTTTTACTTGGACTTGATTGTGAAATCAAAAATCAAAATGGCAAGATCCACTAGAGGTTTGCTTTTCTTACATTTCAATTGACATTGTGTTGTTGTAGTTGTAAAGGTTAAAAACAGGGGTACCCAAACTCGGTCCTGGTCCTTGGTTTAGCTCCAATTTGCCTCAACACACCTGCCAGGGGGTTTCTAGTATGCCTAGAGCTTGATTAGCTGGTTCAGGTGTGTCTAATTGGGGCTGGAGCTAAAATCTGTAGAACACCGGCCCTCTTAGACCGAGTTTGGGCATCCCTGGGTTAAAACAATATTAAGATACTGACAAACAGAAATATTTCCTTGGACTCGGACTCGACTCGGACTCGGCCCTTTGGGACTCGGACTTGAGTCCAACTCGGCCCATTTTGGACTCGGACTCGATTAGTTAAAGACTCGGACTCGACTCGGACTCGACTTAGGTGGACTCGAACCCAACACTATTAAAATATCAGGAGAGTTCTATGCTACTGCAGTAGTTAGAGATCCATCTGTGTTAGATATAAGTGTGGGTCGCTAAAGACCCGAATATGTAATAACTGACAAAACATTTATGCAGTTTAAAGTCTTAAAATGTCTTAAATTTTACAATATTAAGCTGTAAGGTTAAATAGTCAACAATTTAAATAATGGGGTCTTAATTACAATAATAAATGTCAGCATGTTATCTCAGCCATACTGAGCTAAAGAGAAAGCCATTTCCCTGTCCTGCTTTTTGTGAAATAAAGTCCTGGTGAGATGAATTAGAGTAGTGTTCCTGCAATAATGTGTTTAATTACCCACTATTATCCTACCTAAAATTAACATCTGCTCTGGACAAACTATTTAGCACAGCCTTTCATGCTGTTATGAATCCTGTCCGGTCTTTCTGCCACCAGAGGTCGCCTGTTCATCTCACTAACATTTCACACTACACAGACTGTTACACGACTCCCCGGACTACGTTTCCCATCACCCATTGCGCTGATTGCTCGAACACACCTGTATCCAATCAGACGCTCTATATAAGCCTTGGACTTCCCCTTGCATCTGGCCAAGTATTGGGAGTTTTTGGATTGTGTTTTGGAGTATCGTATTGTACATTTAGAATACATTTAGGGTCTCTGTCTTTTTATGTAGGAAAGAGACTTGTTCCCCATATCATTTTTGCTGTATGGAATGCAAAAACTTTGAAGCTCAATATCTCAAAACCACTCAGAATGCAGATAGAACCTTATAATTCCAAGGTGGCAAACTGTATGTGGTGCCATTTATAAAATCGTTCAAGTTGATTTGCACAGAGATTGTTTAATAGCAGGAAACTCTAATCCTTTTAAAAATCCTTTTAGAGTTCCAAATTGTCATGCATGAGAGGCTTAATACTCAAAATAATCGCGAGTCATTGAACTATTCCCTCAGCAATTTGTTAGTTTAAAATCAATTCAAAAGCAACAATTTATTTAGGAATAAAACCATTTTTGTTGGACAAAGAGACAGAAAACTAAACTGGCAATATACTGTCTAAAATTGTAAGCTACTCCATATTTAGCCTCTGTTTTTATTCATCTGTTTTATCACATTCACAGTCAAATAACTGTTTTCACGGCTTTGTCACAACTAATACAATGACTCATTTCTCAGACATACCGCCTTATTTTTGAAGACACCGTGTCTACACTAAACGTGAGTGGCACGGTAAAATGTGAAAAAGTACTATATAATCGGTGGTGCTGTCTACACTGGAGACGACACAGTGAGGTGCGGCGTGACACGACACGACAAATCTCAGACGGTAAACTGACGCCTCGTTCTATATGACATACTGGCACAAAGTACAAATGATTTGCAATGGTCACTTGTCACATCCAGTGTAGACAGCCTCAGAGGGAGTAAAGCTTTAGCCAAAAAAACATTGTGGCTAATGCTAACACTGTGGGTTTGGTGGTACGCAGGGAAGGAGACAAAAATTTTTTTTTACACTGAATAAAATGGCTTTTGTGAGGAAATAGTTTATCATTTAATGATTCGACAACCTGTTTACTAATCTTCAACATGTTTTACACTAATGCTTTCGTTGGGAACTATATGAAGATTTACCTTGAGAAAAATGTTATTTTTTAAGAGAAGGCAGTGTAGGAAATGTTGTGACAGGTAGGACTCATTTACGGCATTATTACCAGCAAATTTGTGCCACATTACTATTTAATAAAATATATGTATTATTGTATATTGTCTAAAAATATCAATGTTTTCTTTCTTTGGTTTTCAGGTTTTACCTGAAATTAGACTTGAATTGTAATTACTATTATGTGATCATATTCCTTATGTTGATATAATGCATTTTAATTAATAAAGGACATTAATTATCTAAATGACTTTATTATATTGCATGTTGTTTAATAGAAATAAAATATGTTATGGCTTCCAAATTTCAAAAAATAGATTTGAAATGTAATGACTTTGTCGTGATCCTGGCTCTGTCGGGGTTTTTCCTGCCTGTGTGTCTGTTTGTGTTTTTGTTGTCATCTCGCCACGTGCGCTGTGACTCCAGCTGTTTCTCGTTTCCCATTTTCACATTCACACCTGTTTTCGTTCTCTGCTAATTTCTTCCTCTCTATTTAAACTCTCATCCCCTCTGTCCTGTGTCAGTCCGTTTTGATCTCTTGCCAAGTCTAGTCTAGTCCTGTTTATTCTCTGCAATTTTTCTCCTCGCCTTTGGCTTTTGTTATTTTTTGCTCTTTGCCCGTAGTACCCGCTGGCGTTCCGCTTTGTCAGCTTTATGGTGTTGCAGCATTCCGTGCCGTGTCATCCTCAGTGTGCTTCCTCGCGTCGGGTTGAGATCGCTCCCCGAGGATTCTCCGTTTGTTACTGCTGTGATTGTTCTACGTCGGGTTGAGATTGCTCCCCGGGAATTCTCCGTTCGTTACTGCTGTGATTGTTCTACGTTGGGTTGAGATCGCTCCCCGGGGATTTTCCGTTCATTACTGCTGTGATTGTTCAACGCTGGGTCGAGATCGCTCCCCGGGGATTCTCTGTTTGGATCCTCCGTGAGTTTTGCCTAATGGGTCGAGTTCCTCCCCGTGCGCTTTTGGACTGTGAGTTTTTGTTTTGTTTTTTGCTTTCCCCAGATTGCCTCCAGGGTGGAGCGCTGGGAGGACTATTTTTTTTCTTGAATATTGTGGTTTTTTGTGTTTTTCTCAATAAACTTATTTTGCCCCGCATTTGAGTCTCCCGTGTCAGTCATGACAGAACGGACTGACCAAACCTCCGACTCAGCGGGGTCAGACCATTTGCGAGCCGCCCTTCATCAGCAGGGGGTCTTGCTGGGCAGTCAGGCCACTCAACTCAACGCCGCCAGGAGGGAGGATTTAGTGCTTCAGGTCACCGAATTACGGCAGGCAGTCGGCAGCGGGGGGCTTCCCTCTCCCACTCTCCATGGGAATTTTCCGGAGCCTCACGCCAACAGCCCACCGCTCTACGATGGAGATCCCAACTCATGTCGGTCATTCCTCGCCCAGTGCGCCCTGGTCTTTTCACTCCAAGCCTGCCGTTATGCCACTGAGGAGGCCAGGATTGCTTTCGTCCTCACCCTCCTCACTGGGCGAGCACGTGAGTGGGGTGTCGCTGTCTGGGAGAATCAGGCTCCCTGTTGTCGCTCATTCGGGGCTTTTCGCGAGGAGATGACGGCGCTCTTCGACAGATCTGCCCGTGGAGACGAGCCGGCCACTCAACTCTCTCAACTGTCTCAGGGGAGGAACTCCATCACGGATTACTCCATCCGGTTTAAAACTCTGGCGGCTGCCTGTCTGTGGAATCCGGAGGCTCTCCGCGCCCGCTTCCTTGATGGCTATCAAGGACGAAATAGCCATCCTCGATCTTCCACAAGACCTGGAGGAGGTTATTAACCTGTGTCTTCGGGTAGAGACCCGACTCACTGCTCGTCGCCATCGCCGACTCTCACCCTCCTCCTGTCCAGCTGTCCCTTCTCCTTGTTCTCCTCCCACGCCCCTGGCTGAGGAGCCCATGCAGCTGGGCCGATCCCGGCTCACCCCGCACCAGAAGCAGCATCGGCTGCTGCAGGGCCTTTGTCTCTACTGCGGGTCACCGGGTCACCGGGCGATTCTCTGTCCGGTAAAAGCACACGCCCACCCGTAGAACGGAGAGTTCGGGTGGGCACTATTTCAAACTCGTCTCCGACACCTCACACGCTGCTACCCTTCCGTTTAAACTTTAAGGGAGGGTCACATACCGGCAAGGCTCTCATTGACTCCGGTGCTGAGGGTAATTTCTTCGACGCTGCCACTGCTCGTCGCTGGGGAATTCCCACCTTACCCTTGACTCAACCTAAGGCTGTCTGGACGCTAGCGGGTCATCCCTTTGCCTCTATTACTCACGTTACCCCTCACGTAAGACTTTCACTTTCTGGTAATCATTCTGAGAGCATTGAGCTGTACATCCTTGGTTCCCCCAACACTCCTATTATTTTGGGACATCCTTGGTTGTCACAGCACAATCCTCATATTGACTGGGTTAACCATTCTGTCTTGTCTTGGTGTTGTCATGAGTCTTGTTTGGGTCCTGCTCCTTCAGTTGTTCCTTTGTCTCCTGTGTTGCAGGCTAAGGCTGCCGACTTAGTCGGGGTCCCGGAGGAATACCTCGATCTCGGGGCCGTCGTCAGTAAGTCACGAGCCTCCTCACTTCCTCCGCATCGCCGCTACGACTGCGCCATAGACCTCCTCCCGGGCACTTCTCCGCCTAGGGGTCGGTTGTACTCCTTATTAGGTCCTGAGAGAGAGGCCATGGACAAGTATATTCACGAGTCTCTGCAGGCCGGGCTGATTCGCCCTTCCTCCTCACCGGCCGGTGCGGGATTCTTTTTCGTCCAGAAAAAGGATGGTTCATTGCGCCCCTGTATTGATGATCGAGGTTTGAATGAGATCACTGTTAAGAACAAATACCCCTTACCTCTCATGTCCTCTGCCTTCGATTTATTACAGGAAGCCCGGGTCTTTTCTAAATTAGACCTGCGCAACGGCTATCACCTGGTCCGCATTCGTGAGGGGGACGAATGGAAGATGGCGTTTAACACACCCTCGGGACACTATGAGTATTTGGTTCTACCCTTCGGGTTGACAAATGCTCCAGCCGTCTTTCAGAACCTGGTCAATGACGTGTTGGGAGACATGCTCAACCGCTTTGTCTTTGTGTACCTGGACGATATTCTAATTTTTTCCCCCTCTCTCCAGGAACACTCCCATCACGTTCGACAGGTTCTACAGCGCCTACTTGAGAATCAACTCTTTGTCAAGGCGGAGAAGTGCGAATTCTACGGATTCGGTCAGGTAGCCGCTCCGCTAACTGCCCTGACCTCCACTAAGATAGCGTTTAGATGGAACCCACAAGCTCAGGTGGCCTTTGACAATCTCAAGTCCCGTTTTGTCTCTGCACCTGTCCTTTGTTTTCCACATCCTAAGCGGCAGTTCATTGTGGAGGTCGATGCCTCTGCTGTCGGGGTCGGTGCGGTGTTGTCCCAGCGCTCTGAACTCGATGGGAAGGTGCACCCATGCGCCTTCTTCTCCCACCGTCTCAGCCCTGCAGAACGAAACTATGACATCGGCAACAGAGAGTTGTTGGCAGTCCGTCTGGCTCATTGGTTGGAGGGGTCAGCGCAGCCCTTCTTGGTCTGGACGGACCATAAAAACCTAGAATACGTCCGTTCGGCCAAGAGCGTGTGCTCAATGCAAGACCTCTAACCTTCCGCCGGCTGGTCTGCTCCGCCCCCTTCCCATCCCCACCCGCCCCTGGTCTCACATCGCCCTTGACTTTGTTACTGGTCTCCCTCCCTCTAGGGGTAACACCGCCATCCTCACGGTGGTGGATCGCTTCTCTAAGGCGGTCCATTTTATCCCTCTTCCCAAGCTCCCCTCTGCCCGAGAGACTGCCCAACTTATGACGGACCACGTCTTTCGGCTCCATGGCTTGCCGACTGACGTTGTTTCTGACAGGGGTCCTCAGTTCACCTCTCAGTTCTGGAAAGAATTTTGTAGACAGATCGGAGCCTCTGTGAGTCTGTCCTCTGGTTTTCACCCACAGACCAACGGCCAATGCGAACGAGCCAACCAGGATCTCGAACAGGGACTCCGCTGTTTGACATCCCATAATCCCGGTACCTGGAGCCAACAGCTCTCTTGGATTGAGTATGCCCACAATTCCCTCCCTGTCTCGTCCTCTGGTATGTCTCCCTTTGAATGTTCTCTGGGTTATCAGCCCCCTCTGTTTCCCCCACAGGAACTCGATGCTGCGGTTCCCTCAGCTCTGGCGTTTGTCCGGCGTTGCCGTCGCACGTGGACAAGGGCCAGAAAGGTTTTGGCTCAAACCTATCTGAGAACCAAGGCAGCGGCTGATCGCCGTCGGGTTTCTCCTTCTACCTATGTGTGTGGTCAACGAGTATGGCTCTCTACCAAGGACTTGCCTCTCCGGGTACCTTCTCATAAGCTGGCACCCAAGTTCATTGGTCCATACCGTATCACCAAGGTGGTTAACCCGGTGGCTGTCCGGCTCAAGCTCCCCCCAGCTCTTGGTCGAGTTCACCCTGTTTTCCATGTTTCCAGGATTAAACCAGTTTTTTCTTCCCCTCTCAACCCCGGCGGCCACGTGCCTACCCCCCCACCCCCTCGCCTCGTGGATGGATCCCCGGTTTTTACCGTTAAGAGGCTCTTAGACATTCGCCGCCGCGGTCGTGGCTTTCAATATCTCGTGGACTGGGAAGGCTATGGCGCTGAGGAGAGGTGCTGGGTACCGGCTCGTGACATCCTGGACCGGTCG